>CM042009.1:134597079-134742079 GCA_023525715.1 Cichorium intybus
TATATGAATCGTTATTTCATATTTGATGTTTAAGGCACCACATTTTGTATTTTGAGTCCAAACCCTGTGTACATTTATCCGTTCACAGCGATTTAATTATTGTAACTTTCACATACGAACTCCGTTTTCGACGTTCTATATATCCACAGGTTCGTATTTACGAGTAGATCGTTTTATGAATATTATTATTCTCAAAATAATAATTATACGATTATCGAATTTTTACGCTATCGTAGTTTGCTGTTCGTATTTTCGACGTTTAATCGATAATTGTTTTGAATTAGCGTACGTAGTATTATAATATCTAATAATACATCGCAATATCATGGAAAATTACTTTTCAATATATGGTTTAACGTACGTTTCGTTTGACTACAGTTGACTTTTGTTGACCAAAATTTACAATTGTCAGAGAAGAGCCTTAATCTTAACCTTCCACAAAGTGAAATCATTCGAGCCATTGAACTTCTCCAAATTGAACTTGTGAGATGACATCTTCAATCAACCGATCCTTGTAGTCTTTGATAAGCAAGTAAATCTGAAACTGCTTACTGCTCGTCGTCGCCGCGACGCGGACATCAACAAGGCGCGACGCGGGCTTGAACAGACGTGGCCCAACAGACGCGATCCTTCAACAAGCGTGACGCGATATTTCAACAGACGCGACGCGGCGAAGCCGTAAACCCTAGATGTAGTACCGATTTCAATCAACCAGAACTACAACCAGATGTAAAACAGGCAGACCTAAAACCGCAAATAACCACAGATCTATAACACTACAGATCTGAAACCGCGGCTCTGATACCACTTGTTAGGAAATAGACCTAAATCTATAACCTATTGCCCAGGAATAATAACGAGAATATAAATGCGGAAATATAAACACAATGTATCGACACAGAGATTTACGTGGTTCGGTCCAAGATGACCTACGTCCACGGGCAGGAGAGAGTATTCTTTATTCCAGAGCTAAATACAGGTGTTACAGAGCTAGTAAATCGGCCTCTTCTGACTACTGACTTTAGACTTGACAACCACTAAACCCTAATGACCAGCCTTTATATTTATAGGCATTACAAGAAACCCTAGCCGTACCCTAGCTATTCACGGCCCACGCGACGCGGACACTTAATGGGCCGTGGCGCGCGTGTTTACAATTCATACGGGTTTTAATTCCCAATTCATTATTTAAGAGAACTTATTTGTTAAACTAATTCTTTACACCTAAACACCAACTTATCAATCTAAAAAACCCAAACATTCTCCATAATAGGAAACATTTTTTTTTCAATGCCTGTATTTAGCTCTGGAATAAAGAATACTCTCTCCTGCCCGTGGACGTAGGTCATCTTGGACCGAACCACGTAAATCTCTGTGTCGATACTTTGTGTTTATATTTCCGTATTTATATTCTCGTTATTATTCCTGAGCAATAGGCTATAGATTTAGGTCTATTTCCTAACAAGTGGTATCAGAGCCGCGGTTTCAGATCTGTAGTGTTATAGATCTGTGGTTTTTTTACGGTTTTAGGTCTGCGTGTTTTAGATCTGGTTGTAGTTCTGGTTGTTTGAAATCAGCAGTAGATCTAGGGTTTACGGCTTCGCCGCGTCGCGCCTGTTGAAAAACCGCGTCGCGCCTGTTGAAGGATCGCGTCGTCTGTTCAAGCCCGCGTCGCACCTTGTTGAAGTCCGCACCGCGGCGACGACGAGCAGTAAGCAGTTTCGGATTTACTTGTTTATCAAAGACTACAAGGATCGGTTGATTGAAGATGTCATCTCACAAGTTCGATTTGGAGAAGGTCAATGGCTCGAATGATTTCACTTTGTGGAAGGTTAAAATGATGGCTCTTCTAGTTCAACAAGGATGCGCAGTTGCAGTGGAAGGAGAATATGCAAAGGACACAACAGATGCTGTGAAGAAGGAGATCGAGGGGAAAGCACATAGTTCTATTCAATTCTTTTGAGCTTGACGGATGAGGTGTTGAGGGAAGTTGTTGATCAACCCACTGCTGCCGGTATTTGGAAGAAGCTCTGTGATACGTATCAGAACAGTTCTTTGACAAATAGGCTGTATCAGAAGCAACGGTTGTACACTTTCCGGATGGCAGAAGGTACTCAAGTAAAAGACCATCTTGATTCTTTCAATCGTATTATTCTAGATCTTCAAGGAGTAGGAGTAAAGATTGATGATGAGGATCAAGCCCTTATTTTGTTATGTTCACTGCCGAATTCACATGAGAATTTTGTTGATACTATGTTGTATGGAAGAACAACAATTACTGTGAATGATGTGAAGGATTCTCTGCTGTCCAAGGAACTCAAACGTAGAGTTTCTGGGAATGAGGAGACATCCGGTTCAGGTAAGTTCGTAGGTAGAGGAAGGACATTGGATAAGAAAGATGGTGGAAATCGGAGTAAGTCACGTTCGAAATCGAAAGTTTCTGCAAAAGTCAAGTGTTATAACTGCAAGGAGAAGGGTCACTTCAAGAGAAATTGTCCATTGCTGAAAGGGGGGAAGGGAGAAAATAGCAACAATGGCAATGCGGCTATTGTTCAAGATGGTTCTGAAGAAGAAGACATAGGCGATGTGTTGACTGTTTGTACATCTAGTTCTGTTGATGCTTGGGTCTTTGACTGTTTGAAAGGAACGGTGAAGTTGGGTGATGATTGGGTTGCTCAGGTCAAAGGAAGCGGTACGGTACAGATTATGATGCACGATGGTATGGTCAGAAAGCTTGATTGCTGGTATGTTCCGGATCTTCGTAAGAACTTAATTTCTCTTACTACTTTAGCAAAGAATGGGTTGAAATACTCTGGTGAGGATGACTGGGTGAAGGTCAGCATGGGCTCTCTAGTAGTTATGAAAGGAAAGGTGCAGAAAAGTGGGGTTCCTGTCTTAGAAGGAAATTCGGTTAGGGGAACAGTGACGATTTCTCAATCCTTAGAGAGTAGTAATGATAAGACAGAGTTGTGGCATAGAAGGTTGGGACATATGAGTGAGAAGGGTATGTCAATTCTGAGTAAACAAGGGTTGTTTGGTGGTGAGCTAACGGGAAAACTCAAGTTTTGTGAAGCTTGTGTCAAAGGCAAGCAACGCAGAGTGAAGTTTAGTTCGCGTAAACACACAAGCAAGGAAATCCTAGATTTGTGGGGTCCCTCTTCGGTCGAGTCTCACAACGGTCCTCGATACTTTGTGACTTTCATTGATGACTACTCAAGGAAGGTTTGGATTTATTTTCTGAAGACTAAAGACGAAGTGTTTGGGAAGTTCAAGGAGTGGAAGACGATGATTGAAAAACGGACCGAGAAATCTGTCAAGACACTCAGAACTGACAATGGGTTGGAGTTCAGCAATGCCCTGTTTGACAACTTCTGCAAGGCGGAAGGTATAGTGAGGCATCACACTATACGGCACACACCACAGAAGAACGGAGTGGCGGAACGGATGAACCAAACACTGTTAGCGCGTGCTAGAAGTATGCGCTTATATGCTGATTTATCGAAGAAATTCTGGGCGGAAGCGGTTAATACTGCTTGCTATCTGGTGAACAGATCACCATCAACTGCAATCGACTTTAAGACTCCTCAAGAGGTATGGTCTGGAAAACACTCTGATTATTCTGGTTTACGTATATTTGGTTGTCCGGCTTATGCTCATGTTAATGATGGTAAACTTGAGGCGAGGGCAATGAAGTGCATATTTCTAGGGTATGCACATGGAGTGAAAGGTTATCGTCTATGGTGTACAGAAGAAGGGAGAACTCCAAAATTTATTAATAGCAGAGATGTGACCTTTAATGAATCTGCTATGGTGAACCAAAGAGGAGGTGATACAAGTCATGTAGGGAAAGATCAGGGTGCCAACCAGAAGGTGGAGTTTGTCACACAAATTCCAGACAGAATGGTGATAAATGAAGAACAGCATGTCGGTGATGATCAGCATAGACATGATGAAACTCATGAACAGCCCAATAAGGATCAGTCTGGTGATGTTGAGGCCGATGGTGAGAACAATGAGGATGAATCTATAGCAAGGAGAAGAGAGAAAAGGAACACGAAGACTCCAGCTAGATATGCTACATGTGTCACTAATGGTGATATTGGTTCTGTTGCATATGCACAAGCTGTTGGTGAAAACATTGGTACTGATGAGCCTCGGTCCTACAAAGAGGCGGTGGCAAGTAAAGAAGGATCAATCTGGTTGATGGCGATGAATGAAGAGATGGAATCTCTTAAGAAGAATGAAACGTGAGATCTTGTTCCATTACCAAAAGGAGTCAAACCGGTTGGATGCAAATGGGTCTTTAAGAAGAAAGAAGGAATTCCAGGGGTTGAACCCGCAAGGTTCAAGGCACGGTTAGTGGCGAAGGGATTTTCTCAAAAGGAAGGGATCGACTATCACGAGGTTTTCTCACCGGTCGTGAAGCACAAGTCAATTCGGGTTCTTTTGGCTATGGTGAGTGCATTTAATCTGGAGCTTGAGCAGCTCGATGTTAAAACTGCATTTCTTCATGGAAGCTTGGAGGAGAAGATATATATGTCACAGCCTGAGGGTTTTCCGGGTTCTAATAAGGATCATGTGTGTCTGTTGAAGAAGTCTCTTTATGGTTTGAAGCAGTCTCCTAGACAGTGGTACAAGAGATTTGATTCGTTTATGACTTCGCATGGCTACATTCGGAATCAGTTTGATAATTGTGTCTACTTGAAGCAGTTGTCCAATGGGTCCTTTGTTTATCTGTTGCTATATGTTGATGATATGCTCATTGCAGCCAAGGAGATGGCTGAAATTAATAACTTGAAGAAGCTTTTGGCAAGTGAGTTTGAAATGAAGGATTTGGGTGCAGCAAAGAAGATATTGGGGATGGAGATTCAGAGAGACAGGAAAGCGGGGTTGTTATATGTTTCTCAGCAGAAATATATTGAGAAAGTCTTGCAGTCTTTCCGTATGGATCAGTCAAAACCAGTTGGAACTCCTTTGGCAGCGCATTTTAAATTAAACAGAAGTACTATACCAACTACAGATGAGGAAAAAGACTATATGAGTAGAGTTCCGTACTCAAGTGCAGTTGGAAGCCTTATGTATGCTATGGTCTGTACTAGACCTGATTTAGCACATGCAGTTAGTGTGGTTAGTAGGTTTATGAGTAATCCTGGGAAAGCTCACTAGGAAGCGGTCAAGTGGATCTTGCGATACTTGAAGTGGACTAAGGATATTTGTCTGGTCTATGGTGGTAATACTCATAGTAACTTGGTGGGATATGCAGACTCAGACTATGGTGGCGACTTGGTGAAAAGGAGATCGCTCACGTGTTATATTTTCACTTTGTTTGGATGTGCAGTCAGTTGGAAGTCAACTTTACAATCTATAGTTGCCTTGTCTACAACTGAAACGGAATACATGTCAATGACTGAAGGTATAAAGGAGTGTATCTGGCTACATGGTTTGGTGGAGAGTCTGGGGTTGAAGGTGGAGAAGCCTGTCTTGAACTGTGATAGTAAAAGCGCTTTGTGTCTAGCGAGGAATCCGGTTTATCATGAAAAGACAAAGCATATTGATATCCGGTTAAATTTCATTCGTGACATAGTTGAAGAAGGCAAGTTCTCAATCTTGAAGATCGATACCAAGGTGAATCCGGCAGATATGTTGACGAAGTCGTTACCCAATGAGAAGTTCGAGCTATGCTTGAACTTGGTTGATGTTCGCAGGAGGTAAGTCCCTACGGGGCAAGCTGGCAGGAGACGAGAGTAAGTTTTTTGGTTTCTAGAGCGAGGTGGAGCTATGTTGAATTCGCAATTCAAGGTGGAGATTGTTTAATAGTGAATTGGGAATTAAAACCCGTATGAATTGTAAACACGCGCGCCGCGTCCCATTAAGTGTCCGCGTCGCGTGGGCCGTGAACAGCTAGGGTACGGCTAGGGTTTCTTGTAATGCCTATAAATATAAAGGCTGGTCATTAGGGTTTTAGCTAGCCGTCAGGTCGTAAAGTCTGAAGTCAGTAGTCAGAAGAGGCCGATTTACTAGCGATCTAGGTACGCTCTGTAACACCTGTATTTAGCTCTGGAATAAAGAATACTCTCTCCTGCCCATGGACGTAGGTCATCTTGGACCGAACCACGTAAATCTCTGTGTCGATACTTTGTGTTTATATTTCCGCATTTATATTCTCGTTATTATTCCTGGGCAATAGGCTATAGATTTAGGTCTATTTCCTAACAAAAGCAAAACCAAACAAACAGATCGAAGATACATTAACTTTGATGAAACTCTCCCTATTTCAGGAGCACGAATCCAATCTTTTAATTCTCTACGATTAATATGAATCCTTCAATAAACTGACCTTGAGGAACCTTGTAACCATGTTGTCTTAGTAGTCGAAAGCCAAGGGCTTTAACGTTCAGATCCAAACTATTCCACTTCTTCTCAGTTTTAAAGTAATTGTAGTAAATCATCTTCACGACTTCAGTTATTTCATTCTCAAAATGATAAGATATCCCGAGTCTCTGCAGATCATCAACCAGCTCCAGGTTACTCAATGGATCTCCCACTTTTTGTATCATCGTTTTCACAGCTTCCTTTAGAGTATGTGCTCTTGCGGTGTAATCTTCTCCCTGTGTAGGTTAAAAATTTTGAATATGACACAAACTATTCGGCGTATATGCTACCAGAAATAAATAGAACATGCAAAGAGATAATGGGAGTCTTACAATGTATTTGCTAGAGAGTGATTGAACATAATCATATGGCCATAATGATGGCTCATAATTTGCAGATCGTCTAACAAGCGGTTCAGCTGCTATGACACCCATTGATGTCGATTGTGCAGAACATATTTGCTTACAAATGTGAAAAGATCTGGTTTTGCTGTGAGAGAAGTTGTAATGAATTGAACTAGAAAAGAAGAACATCGAAACCATCGAGAACGATATATGTTAGAAAGAAATTAATAAGTTGGTATATATAGGGATTCTTAAGTGTTTGGAAATAGACCTAAATCTATAGCCTATTGCCTAGGAATAATAACGAGAATATAAATGCGGAAATATAAACACAAAGTAACGACACACAGATTTACATGGTTCGGTCCAAGATGACCTACGTCCACGGGCATGAGAGAGTATTCTTTATTCCAGAGCTAAAATACAGGTGTTATAGAGCGTACCTAGATTACTAGGAATCGGCCTCCTCTGACTAATGACTTCTGACTTTGACATCATCTAACCCTAATGACCAGCCTTTATATTTATAGGTTTACAAATGGACACTGAAACCCTAGCCGTACCCTAGCTGTCACGGCCCACAGCGACGCGGAACCCTAATGGGCCACGACGCGCATGTCCAACATCCAGACGGGTTTTAATTCCAATTCACTATTTAACAATCTCCACCTTGAATTACGAATTCAACATAGCTCCACCTCGCTCTAGAAACCAAAAAAACTTCCTGTCGTCCCCTGCCAACTTGCCCCGTAGGGACTTACCTCCTGCGAACATCAACCAAGTTCAAGCATAGCTCGAACTTCTACCTGGGTAGCGACTTTGTTAACATATCTACCGGATTCACCTTGGTATCGATCTTCAAGATTGAGAACTTGTCTTCTTCGTCTTTTCATGATAATCCGGATTCCTTGCTAGACACAAAGCACTTTCACTATCACAGTTCAAGACAGGCTTCTCCACCATCAACCCCAGACTCTCCACCAAACCATGTAGCCAGATACACTCCTTTATACCTTCGGTCATTGACATGTATTCCGCTTCAGTTGTAGACAAGGCAACTGTGGGCTGTAAAGTTGGCTTCCAACATACTGCACATCCAAACAGAGTGAAAACCAACTGACTGCACATCCAAACAGAGTGAAAATATAACAGGTGAGCGATCTCCTTTTCACCAAGTCACCACCATAGTCTGAGTCTGCATATCCAACCAAGTTACTATGAGTATTAGCACCATAGACCAAACAAACATCCTTAGTCCCCTTCAAGTATCGCAGGCTCCTCTTGACCGCTTCCCAATGAGCTTTCCCAGGATTACCCAAAAACCTACTAACCACACTAACTGCATGTGCTAAATCAGGTCTAGTACAGACCATAACATACATTAAACTTCCAACTGCACTAGAGTACGGAACTATACTCATATAGTTTTTTTCCTCATTAGTTGTTGGTATAGTACTTCTGTTTAATTTAAAATGTGCTGCCAAAGGAGTTCCAACTGGTTTTGACTGATCCATAACGAAAGACTACAAGACTTTCTCAATATATTTCTGCTGAGAAACATATAACAACCCAGCTTTCCTGTCCCTCTGAATCTCTATCCCCAATATCTTCTTTTCTGCACCCAAATCCTTCATTTCAAACTCACTTTCCAAAAGCTTCTTCAAGTTATTAATTTCAGTCATCTCCTTGGCTGCAATGAGCATATCATCAACATATAGCAACAAATAACCACATAAACAAAGGATCCATTGGACAACTGCTTCAAGTAGACAAATTATCAAATGATTCCGAATGTAGCCAAGTGAAGTCATAAACGAATCAAATCTCTTGTACCACTGTCTAGGAGACTGCTTCAAACCATAAAGATATTTCTTCAACAGACACACATGATCCTTATTAGAACCCGAAAAACCTTCAGGCTGTGACATATATATCTTCTCCTCCAAGCTTCCATGAAAAAATGCAGTTTTGACATCGAGCTGCTCAAGCTCTAGATTAAACGCACTCATCATAGCCAAAAGAACCCGAATTGACTTATGCTTCAGGACCGGTGAGAAAACCTCGTGATAGTCGATTCCTTCTTTTTGAGAAAATCCCTTCGCCACTAACTGTGCCTTGAACCTTGCAGGTTCAACCCCTGGAATTCCTTCCTTTTTCTTAAAGACCCATTTGCATCCAACCGGTTTTACTCCTTTCTGTAATGGAACAAGATCCCATGTTTCATTCTTCTCAAGAGATTGCATCTCTTCATTCATTGCCATCAACCAGCTTGATCCTTCTTTACTCGCCACCGCCTCTTTGTAGGACCGAGGCTCATCAGTACCAATGTTTTCACCAACAGCTAGTGCATATGCAACAGAACCAATATCACAATTAGTGACACATGGAGCATATCTAGCTGGTTTCTGCATGTTCCTTTTCTCTCTTCTCCTTTCTATAGATTCATCCTCATTATTCTCACCATTGGCCTCAACATCACTAGACTGATCCTTATTGGGCTGTTCATTAGTTTCATCATGTCTATGCTGATCATCACCGACATGTTGTTCTTCATTTATCACCATTCTGTCTAGAATTTGTGTGACAAACTCCACCTTCTGGTTGGCACCATGATCTTTCCTTACATGACTTATATCTCCTGCTCTTTGGTTCACCATAGCAGACTCATCAAAGGTCACATCTCTGCTATTAATAAAATTTGGAGTTCTTCCTTCTTCTATACACCACAGATGATAACCTTTCACTCCATTTGCATACCCTAGAAATATGCACTTCATTGCCCTCGCCTCAAGTTTACCATCATTAACATGAGCGTAAGTAGGACAACTGTTATCGCAGCGGTCGTCATGCGGTCAAAAATAAGAAAAACAAAGGCCACAGATTGATAAGGTGCATAAATGCCTCTTCGAGGCCACCCTTTTCGTACCTACCGGCTCGAATAACAAAGGCCACTGATTGATAATTCCTTCCTAAATTCCAATCCTAAAACAGTCCAATCGTCTAACTCCTAAAACTCAACTTGTTTGACTCAACTAATAGCATGATCACAACTACATAGTATTTCTTGAAAAATACTAGTGCTATAAGCAATCACAAACCATTCGTTTCAAAATTATAATCTAATAAAAATTTTGAAAAATTGCAAAAAATTTGAAAATTCGGTCATTTCCGCAAAAATTTCAAAAAACTACTCCTTCGACCGTCCACATCCCACACTTAAAACCGTACAACGTCCCCGTTGTACAAAATTATTTAGAACAAGGGAGAAAGAGTTACCCATTTAACGGTAGATTGCTTGGTTGGTACTCGGTACCACAGGAACAAATTACGAACAAAACGGTCCTTGATTTTCGCATTCTGGAGTTGTGGTGCAACAGTAAACACGCCGGTGGTCAAGACAAGTGGAGGGGGCACGGTGACCCCACACTTGTCTCAGACAACTCCTTCCCATTTGGTATAACATGCATGACTCAACAAAACATTAAATGCAAACATGACTAAATAAAATATAAACAAGCAAAAGATAAAAGTGTGTCATAGATACAGTACATATATCCCAAAAATAATGAAGAAGAGAAAAATACATCAAGTGCCACCTGGCGGCCTGGAAGGACTAGCCTCATGATCATGTGCTCTGGCTAGGAATGGTCGGGTCTGCTGGCCCTGTGCCAATGCGATCTGTAGAAGCACCTCCCTGATCTACTCTAACTGGTCCTCCATCCTGGCGACCCGGGCCTCCAACCGATGGATGGCCGATGCATCCTCCTACTGTGGTGGCTGTGGTGCTGGCTCTGGATCTGCTGGTGCGGGCTGCCTCTTGCGTCTCCTGCCAGGCTAGGCGTATGCTGGCTGGGGGCCCTGGGGTGCCTCAGTCGCCACCCTCACAAACTGGCCGGGCCGCTGCTGCTCGATAAACCCCATCTTCTTCAGGGCCCGTGCTGTAGTGCGGACTAGAAGTATCGTGGTCAGGGATGCCACAACCGGAGCAGTAAGAATCCAGTACGAACGGGCCAAGCGGGTGATGAAATACCCACAGGCCAGGGGACTGCTGGCGGGTGGACAAGGCGACGGCTAGGGCGAACGGGAGGTGAAGGAACCTGGAGGGGTCAATGAGGACCCAGAGATATGTCATGTCCTCGCTGGACAGCTTCTCGCGCCCCTCCCGATGCATGATGGAGGTGGAGACGATCCGGTGCATGAGTCGATGAAGTGGGTCGTGAAGACGACTCTCTCTAGATGTCCCTGCCTCATAATAGACATTGGACAGCGGTGTCCAAATCTCTGTATTGGCAGCCCTCGGGCTGCCCCTGAATACATGCCGCCAAGAACTGTCTGAAGTGGCGATGCTGTAGGTCCGCCTCTGTGTATATGCTAGTACGCCTCCCGAACTCCCGGAGGTTGCACTCCCTGTGCACACCCCCCAATCTGAACCGTATAAGCCTCAAACGAGCCTCCTGCGATCCTGGTGCATAGCGCATAGTAGAAAGGAACTCCAGAAGGAGCTCGATGTACACCGTATCCTCTTAAGTGGCCATGAGCCTACCCCAGCCCCGGCAAGTAAATGAAGCATCCCCATGGGTCCAGGTGCGATGCAAAAACGGCTCAATCTCTCCCCAGAGCCCGGCGTCCCGTAAAACGTCTCGATCGATGACGGTCGCCTCGAGGACCCGGCGACCTACGAGGGCTTCGCTCCGTGATATATACTCGGGTGAGCTATCCAGCTCGGCGGGGAACTGGGTGAACCAGTGGTCTAATATGAATGCCATCTGCACAAAAGAAAATTTTTTGCAATTTCAGTCCTTTTTCTTCCCCACCGCACCGCGACGCGGCCCAAGAACCAGGTGCGTCGCGCCGAGTGGCTGTTCCAAAATCCGAACCCCAAATTGAGTTTTAACCTGTTTAAACTCAATCCAAATGCACTACAAGGTAGCCTAAGTGCTGACTAACTTATCTAGGGTGTCTATTTGGCACAACAAACACCCTATGAGTCAGCATTGGCGATTTCTATGTTTTGACATTTTTGGAGAAATCAACCAAATTACCTACCTAATCACTAGTTTTAACAAGTAAAAGCTAGTTAGAATGACGTACCGTAGTAGTAGGAATGAAATGAGCAAGAAAAAAACATGAGAAATTTTTGGTGATCAGAGCTCCGAGTCGTGGTGTGTGTGAATAGTGTCGCGGTTTACCTTAATATCGAAGGAAACCGACCGATCGATTTCCGTGTCGCGCAGATGCACAACCCGCGGCGCGCGTGTCACCAAATCAACCCCTGCGCATCGGGTTGGTTTACGATCCCGTGTCGCGCATATGAGCAAACCGCGGCGCGGTCATTAAAATTTCTAAATTCTTCACACGACCCCACACTTGCCTTGGACCACTAGTACCTGCAATTAATGATGATATTTTTCCTAATTATTTCTAAGAAATATAAAACCTATTCTATGGCACGATGGGTTGCCTCCCAACAAGCGCTAATTTTAACGTCTTCAGCCAGACGTGACACTTCCACTCCTATTCTTCGTCTTGAACTCCTGATGACATCTGCTTGAATCCCGATATGAAATTATGGGCCATCATTGACATTAAGGATGTGAGTTGAGTCATCCTATCACTCACTACATTGATCCATTGCTGCTGTGATTCCAGAAGCTTGAAGACTTTTGCCTCCCTTTCTCTTGATTCTTTCTCATACTGCTGGTGTCTTGCTTCTAGCATTTCCATCATATCCAGCAGCTGTTCCTTGTCAATAGTGGACAACGCTTGCGTCCATATTTTCCCTTTGTTCCCAATCCCAGGCTCCATTAACACACTTCTGTCCAATCGCTTATCATCGTTCCCTGGAGATAAAGATACAGGGCTTCCAAGCATATTCAGCCTTCTTTTTTGCGTCCCAAAGGAGATGTCCAGGTCTCCCGTCTTGCAGTCAATTACAGTGCCAGCCGTAGCCAGAAATGGGCATCCTAATATGAGTGCCGGTGCGTCCTCCAAACTTTCATACTCCATGACTACGAAATCTACAGGTGACAACGCCTAGTGATATCAAGTATTTTAGGCGTTGTTGAGCCCTGTTCTTGATGAAATTATATCAGATATGTCTGGGTATTCTCACTTTTTGTGCCAGGACTTGTTTGGAGAAAAAGAATGGAAACAGGGACTAAAAGCGTGCAAAAGGAAGAAGTTTGGAAAAGAATGAAAAATCAAGGAAACTCGTACGCGCGCCGCTGATCTATGATATGCGCGACGCGGGCTTAAGGTGGTGTAACACATTCAAATACCGAAGAAACGGGAAAAGATTAGTACGCACGCCGCGGATTTTTCATCTGCGCGGCGCGGCTGCGGGAAATTTGCAAATATAAATAGATGCAATTTCAGCCGAAAACCCTAGCAAAGACCGGGTGTAAAATCGACCTTGAAGCTCTTTGACTCCAAGATTTCGTTCCAGCAACATCTCAATTGGTATTTTATGTTTTAGAATTTAATTTCCATTTAGTATCAAGTGGTAATTGTAGCTAAGGTCTTTGGGGGTGACAACCACTGGCCTTGAGCACTTTAGGTTTCTTTTTTATAGCATTTGGTTACTATTTTGATGTTTGGATATTGGTTTTGGTTAATGAGAAGCATTTGGTTACAAGTAATCTTGTTTTTTCGGTGTTTTTATGCTTGTTTTGGATTTTGATTGTTTGAGTTGTGATTGGATGTGTTTTGACCTTGTTGGGACTGTTTTTCTTTGCTGAAATCAGTAGCTAATTAGGTTAGTTTTTAGGCATTAAACATTGGCTAGTAACTGTTCAGTAGAACTTTAGTTAGTGGCTAGTTTTATGCTTGCTTAGTTTTGCTTAGTTTGGATGCCTTTGTTTGCTTCTGATTCAGAGATGCACTTCTGATTTCAGAAAGTGACTAGGTTCATTTGAGCTTAGCTTTGCTTAGCTTGAGTTTGTTTTGATCATCACTTTAGGTTGTTAGTAATTAAGAAGGTAGAAACTAGATCCTCCGACTGTAGCGTGACACTACTAGTTGGTAATCTGTCATTTAGTCTAACCACGAAGCTCCTGCGGATCGACCCTGACTACCACTGTACTAGTGTGTGTTAGGTTTTTCTTTATTTTTGACCGCACGACGACCTAGGCGTGTCAACAGGATAAAAGAAGTCACTAACTTTTACTATGACATTGGTCAATTTTCCTCGGGATACCTTTGTTGACTGGTCAGCCAGCTGCAGTACTATCTTTGCTGGTTCTAGTTCTTCATTCTTGTACTTGTCATACAAATACCCCGGTAGCACATTTACACTTGCTCCCAAGTCCAGCAAGGTATTCCGAATGACCACATCTCCTACAGTAGTAGTGATCAATGGTGATCCCGGATCCTTCTCTTTTTTGGGCAGTGTTCCCAATAGTGCCTCACTTGCCTTAATTGTCAATCTCACAGTATCCGGTGTGGGCATCTTACTTTTTCCATTTCTCTTGCACATTTCCTGAAGAATTCTAGTATCCTCAGGAGCGTCCTTAAGTTCATCCCACAGAGGTTGATTCATCGATGACCCTATCGTTTTAGGTGCTTCCTGCTTTTTCTTTCCTTTCTTATCTTTCTTCTTTTGCTTGATTCCTGCTATAGTCGATTGCTTTTCTTCCTGGACTTCCTTGTCCACCCTTGGTTGAGTTCCCTCCTCAACAGGGATTTCCTTTTCTCCCCTTCCTTCCTCTTTAATCTCAGCTTTATCCTGGACTTCTTCTTCTTTCTCAAGCTCTGCCTCACTTCCTGAATCTAATAAATCCTTTAAGGTGACCTTTCTCCATTCAGCCTCGACATTATTAACGCGTTCTTTCCCGGATCGCTGATTATGGGTTGGATTAAATTGCGTGGTACTTGGCAGTTTTCCATTGTCTCTTTTCTGCTGATCCTCGGCCATTTGTCCAATTTGCCTTTCCATATTAGCGATAGCTCTTGCATTAGCTTGAGACTGCTGCTGAGTAGCACTGAACACTTCGTACATTTTTGCAACCAAATCTTCTTGAGTCCCCGAGGCATTGCTGACAGCATTGTTCGGCCCTCTATTATTATTGTTGCTACCGCTCCCACTCGCATTTCCATTATTTCTTGCAGGCTGGTATGGCCTAGGTTGATTGGATGATTGGCCTTGATAATTATTTTGCCTCTGATTATTGAAGTTCTGCTGCTGCCCTTGATTATATGGTCTGTAGGGTCGTCCATTATTGTACTGACCTTGACCCTCGCCATAAACTTGGTTTGCCTCCTGAGTTTTCGGTCCTCCTTGACCTCCTTATGGTTGACCCTGAGGTCCATTTTGCAGCATAGACATAAGCCTGTCAAACTTTTTATTTAATTCGCTTATTTCCTTTTTCACCTCCTTCTTCCAATCGGCATCAGCTCCCACTGTTGCTGCTGTGCCTACAGTTTTTCTCGTAGAAAAGTTTGCTTTGGAGCCATTGCTTAATTGCTCCAAGAATAGCCATGCCTCTTCTGGGTCTTGCCACATAAATGTCCCACTCGACGAGGCATTTATCATTGCTTGATGTGTTTCGCTCACTCCTTTAAAGAACAGTTTCACTAACTGCCATTTAGGCACCTCGTGATGCGGACATGAACGAAATAACTCCTTTAACCGATCAAATGCTTCGTGAAAAGCCTCTCCGGGCTTCTGCTGAAAGTCCTGAATAACCCTCCTAATCTCCGTTGTTTTTCTCGCCGGATAGAATTCCTGTAGGAACTTAGCTTTAAGTTGATCCCACGTGGTGATCCTGTTTGATAGTAAGGATGTAAACCAATACTTGGCTTTGTCCTTAAGAGTGAATGGGAATAACCTAAGCCTAAAGATGTTCCTATTAGTATTTCTAAGGGTGTTAGCATTTGCAATCGCTATAAATTCATACAGATGATTGTATGGGTCATCCTGCTTATATCCACTAAACTCTGGTAATATTCCTAATAATTGAGGCCTTATTTATACTTGAGATTCAATATTGTCAGGAATATAAATTGGCGACGAGTCATCATACTCTTGTGGTTGGAAGTATGATGCAACCGATTGCCTCCTCGGTTGTGCGAAATATAAAGGTTGAGCAGGATTACCGAAAAAATGCTGATCATTATATCCCTGCTGACCTTGTGGTGGTTGATGTTGTTGTGTTCTTCTGAGAGGTCCCCGACCTCGGTTCCACGGTTGCTGTAGTGCTGGTGGAACCCATCCTTCATCTTCCTCATCATATCTCTCCTCGGTCTCTGGATACTGGTACTGTTACTGAGGAGGTTGCTGGTATTGTTCTGGTTGTGTAGGTTGAAATATGGTTTGAGATTTAAGAAGTACGTGTTGTGGTTGTGAAAATGGTTGTGAACCGATTGTCTGCTGTCTAGATACTGGGGTGCCATCACGGGTCGACGCTCCCCAAGACATGGCAGATGTGAATGGGTTTGTGGATTGTGGTTGTGATATTGGTGGAAATGGTGGAATCGATGGCAGAGTGCATGATGATATAGGTGCAGGGGCTGAAACTGCACCACCAGAAGCACTCGTGCTCCTGAAATGAAACTCCGAAACCGGGGGAATAAAAGACATCCCCGTTGCCTCACCCGAGGGTTCCTGGGCAACATGCTCTGGACTGCTGCTAATATTACTAAAACTCATGTATTGTAATGCCTACGTGCACAGATTTTGCGCACAGTTCGCTCAATCTCAGGATCAAAACGCAAACGGGATAATTGCTCACCCCTACGGGTACGCATGCACTAATGCAACACGCCCGAAAAATCAAAAAGCAAAAACTAACACTAACCAAATGAACTCACAAAAGAAAATCAGAAACTAAAGCTCCTACTAATCACCTAAACTTAAGCTCACAACTCCCCGGCAACGGCGCCAAAATTTGACATCGCAGCGGTCGTCATGCGGTCAAAAATAAGTAAAGCCTAACAAACTCACTTAGCATAGTGGAAGTTAGGGTCGATCCGCAGGAGTTACGTGGTCAAGTCAGTTGACAGATTACCAACTATAGTGTCACGCTATAGTCAGAGGACTTAGTTCCTAAACTTTTGACTACTAATCCCAGAAAACCTAAACCAAACAATCTCAAAACAAGCATAGACTAAGCTAAGCTTCAAATCAAACCTAGTTACTTTCTGAAATCAGAAGTACATCTCTAATTCAGAAGCAAGCAAAGGCATCCAAAGAAATAAACAACCACAAGGCATAAACTGAACCAATAACTAAAAGTCCAAATGACAGTCACTGACTAGAGTTCAAACCTAAAAGCTAACCTAGTTGGCTACTGAAATCAGCAAAGGAAATAGTCCAAACAAGGTCATAAACACATCCAAACACAATCCAAGCATTCAAAACCAATAACAAGCATCAAAACACCGAAAAACCAATGTTACTTGTACCCAAATGATTATTATAAACCCAAAACGAATTCCAAACATCCAATACAATATCCAACACTAAAAAACAGTAACTAAAATGCTCAAGGTCAGTGGTTGTCACTCCCACAAACCCTAGCCACTAATGCTAATTACTAAACTAAAAGAAATTAAATATAAAAACCTGAAATATCAAAAGGGAGTTGCTGAAAAACGAATTCTTTGAGTCAAAGAGCCTTGACGGTCGATTTTTCACCTGGGTTTTGCTCAGGTTTTCGGCTGAAAACACCTCTATTTATAGTTGCAAATTTTACGCAAACGCGCCGCGCATTTATGGTTCCCGCGTCGCGCGTGCTGGCTTATCCCCGTTTTATCGACATTTGAATTTGTTCCACTGCCTCAGATCCGCGTCATGCTCAAAAGAATAGCACTATGTGCTTTCCCCTCGATCTCCCTCTTCACTGCATCGGTCGTGTCTTTTGCATATTCTCCTTCCACTGCAACTGTGCATCGTTGTTGAACCAAAAGAGCCTTCATCTTCACCTTCCACAAACTTAAATCATTCGAGCCATTGAACTTCTCCAAACCGAACTTGTGAGGTGACATCTTCAATCCACCGATCCTTGTAGTCTTTGATAAACTAGAGAAGACCCAAAACTGTTTACTGCTCGACGTCGCCCTGACGCAGGCTTCAACAGGCACGGCGCGGGCTTGAACAGACGTGGTATTTCAATAGATGCGATCTTTCAATAGGCGCGACGCGGTCTTTCAACAGACGCGACGCAGGCAACCGTAAACCCTAGATGTAGTACCGACTTCAATCAACCAGAAATACAACCAGATCTAAAATACGTAGACCTAAAACCGCTAATAACCACAGATCTATAATCGCAGATCTAACACTGAAGATCTAAAACCGCGACTCTGATACCACTTTTTAGGAAATAGACCTAAATCTATAGCCTATTGCCCAGGAATAATAACGAGAATATAAATGCGGAAATATAAACACAAAGTAACGACACACAGATTTACGTGGTTCGGTCCAAGATGACCTACGTCCACGTGCAGAAGAGAGTATTCTTTATTCCAGAGATAAAATACAGGTGTTACAGAGCGTATCTAGATTGCTAGTAATCGGCCTCCTCTGATTAATGACTTCTGACTTTGACATCATCTAACCCAAATGACCACCCTTTATATTTATAGGCTTTACAAATGGACACTAAAACCCTAGCCGTACCCTAGCTGTCACGGTGACACGCCTAGGTCGTCATGCGGTCAAAAATAAGAGAAATACCTGACACACACTAGCACAGTGGTAGTGAGGGTCGATCCGCAGGAGTTACGTGGTCAAGACAGGTGACAGATTACCAACTATAGTGTCACGCTATAGTCAGAGGACCTAGTTCCTAACTTTTTGACAATTAATCCCAAGGAGCATAAACAAAACTAAAACTATCAACCAAACCTAGTCACTTGCTGAAATCAGAAGTACATCTCCAATTCAGAAGCAAACAAAGGCAATTCAAACATCAAACACAAACCAAGCATAAACTAAACCAATAACTAAGGTCCAACTGAATAGTCACTGGCTAAGTTCAAACCAAAAGCTAACCCTAGTTGGTCACTGAAATCAACAAGGGAAATCAGTCCAATCAGGGTCATGCAAACATCCAAACACAATCCAAACATGCACAATCTAATAACAATCATAAAACACCGAAAACCAATAATTACTTGTAACCAAATGATTATTATAAACCAAAACGAATTCCACAGGTCCAAAACAGTAGCCTACTACCAGAAAACAGTAACTAACAAGCTCAATGTCAATGGTTGTCACTCCTAAAGACACTAGCCACTAATGCTAACTACTAAACTAAAGAAAATTAAACATAAAACCTGAAAATACCAAAAAGGTAGTTGCTGAAGCTAAATCTCGGAGTCAAAGAGCCTTGAAGGTCGATTTTACACCAGGTCTTTGCTAGGGTTTTCGGATGAAAAAGCCTCTATTTATAGTTGCAAAATTCCCGCAGCCGCGCTGTGCATAAGTGAATCCCGCGTCGCGTGTGCTGGCTTATCCCAGTTTTATCGGCATTTGAATTTGTTCCACCGCCTTATATCCGCGTCGTGCACTGAGGATTTCCACGGCGCGCGTACGTATTTTCCTGATTTTGCCTTAATCTTCAAACTTCTTCCAAATTGCACGTTTTTAGTCCCTGGTTTCATTATTTCTTTCCAAACAAGTACTGGCACGAAAAGTGAGAATACCACAATATATATGATATAATTTCATTAAGAATATGGCTCAACAACAACTAAAATATGTGATATTACTAGGCGTTGTCAAACACCCCACACTTGTGCCTTGTTTGTCCCCAAGCAAGAGTGTTTTTAATAGATTTTAACTAAGACTCGAACAATTTTTTACTGTGTTCTGTTTCAAAGCTTATTGCTTTATGAGTTAAAGTGAAATAGTTCGCGAAAACATAATCAGAATGTTCTTTGGAATTCATGGCTTTCTAGAGAACCCTTGATTACAAATTTTCTGTCCACAATGAAGTGTACTTACTCATTCAGATTCTAAAGGTCATTAAGGAACTATCCATGACTTTCGATGTTGTTCGTGTAGCGAGCTTTCAGAAATACCATCACAGACCAGACGATCTTAGGTGGTAAGGTGCATAAATGCCTCTTCGAGGCCACCCTTTTCGGACCTACCGGCTCGAACAACAAAGGCCACTGATTGATAATTCCTTCCTAAATTTCAATCCTAAAACAATCCAATCGTCTAACTCCCAAAACTCAACTTGTTTGACTTAACTAATAGCATGATCACAACTAAATAGTATTTCTTGAAAAATACTAGTGCTATAACAATCACAAACTATCCATTTCAAAATTACAATCTAATAAAATTTTTGAAAAAGTTGCTAAAATTTTGAAAATTGGTCATTTCCGCAAAAATTTCAAAAAAAGAACTCTTTTGACCGTCCACACCCCACACTTAAAACCGTACAACGTCCCCGTTGTACAAAAATTATTTAGAACAAGGGAGAAAGAGTTACCCCTTTGGACGGTAGATCGCTTGGTTGGTACTCGGTATCACAGGTACAAATTACGAACAAAAAGGTCATCGATTTCGCATTCTGGAGTTGTAGCGCAACAGTGAACACGCCGGTAATCAAAACAAGTGGAGGGGGCACGGTGACCCCACACTTGCTTGAGACAACTCCTCGCAGTTTGGTATAACATGCATGACTCAAACAAACAATTAAACGCAAACAGACTAAACAAATAGAAACATAAACAACTAAAAAGAAGTAGTTTCATAGGTACAGTACATATATCCACAAAAAGAAAAAGAAAAATACATCAATCGCCGCCTGGTGGCCTGGAAGAACCAGCCTCATGATCATGTGCTCGGGCTGGGAATGGTCGGGGGCTCTATCCCTGTCGTGTGGCTAACTCCAAAAGTACCTCCCCGATCCACTCCAGCTGGTCCTCCATCCTGGCGCCTCGGTCCTGCAGTCGCCTCATGTAACACCCGGTTTCTCATATACAGGATACACTGATAATTTAATCAAAATAACTATCATTTAGGTGCAATCCTCAAAGATGAGTAACATGTTTCACAAGATACTATCAAAAGCATAGTTTAAGTGCTTATTTACATACAAGAAGTTTCATACTAGTTTTCTCAAAAACCGAATGTTTACAAACGACCAAGTCTAACACAAGAAAGTAAGTCCAAGTCCAAAGTCCATATCCTTTCCAGCTAACCCTCCGTGATGTGTTTCCCACTATCTGTACTTCCAGAACCTAACCCAATTAACAGTAACAAACAATATATGAGCTTTGGGAGCTCTATGAGTAATTAAAGTTTATTTGGACAACAATTGCCCATCATCTCATTCATATCATTCTCAATGAACCATCTTGATTCTCAACATATGCTCATAATGAGGTTCATCTATCCAAGCACTCATAATTGGTATACTCAACCAATTTCAAAACAACTCAAATCATACTCCTTTCCGCAATAATCATCAAAACCAACACATAATTAATCTATTAATAACTACTCACCTGTTGTGGAATCGATATGTGGAACTCCTGCACCTCGTGTGTGCTCCTGCCTAGCCTTAGCTGTAGCATAACAACTCATTTTCATTACTCAAGTTAAAAATAATCTCAATCACACTCAATAGTTATCATAATCAAGGAATTTGTATCATTGTAACAAGTTACAATCAAAAGATAACTACAATATCAAAGTTGCAGCTTTCAATTTCATCTCTTTAACATATATAACCCTAAGAACACAATACAATCACTTCACTAGCTTGGGTCTCGAATTAGAACTCTCTTACATACATTAATCCAAGTAAACTCATTCTAATTCGTGCTAGTTGCAGGTGGTTCATCAAAACCACCTGGAACCATCTAAAATCAAACAACTCAACCGTTGAAATGAAGTCAAAATCAAAGGGAATTACCTTTCAACCGTAAGGAATCAAATCCTAGCTTCAATTCTTGAATTATAGACTTCAATTTCGAGTTTAGAGGTTTAGGATTAAATTTCTAGGGTTTTGGAGAGGTTTTGTTCAAAGTGGATATAACCCAAAATGAAAGAAAATCGCACATTAAAAACAGATCTGTGCGCGTAACACGGTCCGAGTTCGTAGAACACGGCCCGGGTTTCTCCATAATAAAAATCCTCTGTTTGCCTCTGTTAATACAACACGGTCCGGGTTTATAGAACGCAGCCCGGGCTTTTCCATAAAATATTTTCTATTTGCTCAGGATCCCAACACGACCCGTGTTCCTCCAACACGGCCCGTGTTTCCTGCTGTAGAAGCCAAAAATCATTTCTAATACTCTTTTCAACATCCAACCTTTCATAGACGAGTTTTTATCTATCCTAATTCTTATAATAACTCAATTAATCTTTGTTTAATATATAATTAACATATCTTACCACAAATTTAAAGTCACGATATTACAAGTTCTTACCCCCTTCGAAAGATTCCGTCCTCGGAATCTCTTGAAACAAGTAAGGATATTTCACCCGCATCTCTCCCTCAGCTTCCCAAGTAACATATGATCCTCTATGATGTCGCCATTGCACTTTCACCAATCCCACTTCTTTATTTTGCAATTTCCTAACTTTCTTTTCTCGAATTTGCTCCGGCATCTCTTGATATCTTAATTTCTTATCTAGTTGAACTTCAGCCAAGGGTACCCGAGTGGATTGGTCATGCAATGTTTTTCTAAGGTGTGACACATGAAATACGTTGTGGATATCCCGTAATTCCTCTGGAAGCTCAAGTTTATACGCAACCGTTCCAATTCTCTCCAAATTTTGAAAAGGTCCGATAAAGCGTGGGCTCAACTTACCTCGCTTGCCAAATCGAATTACTCCCTTCCATGGGGACACTTTCAACATTACCATGTCCCCGACACCGAACTTTAACAGCTTTCTTCTTCTATCTGCATATTGCTTTTGGCGGTTTTGGGCTACCCGCATGTGCTCACAAATGTTTTGTATCTTTTCTTCGGTTTCGGCTATAATTTCTGGTCCTGCCAATGGTTTCTCTCCAGTTTCTGTCCAACAAGTCGGGGTCCGACACGGTGCACCGTATAAGGCTTTAAAAGGTGCCATCTGTATACTGGAGTGATAAGTGTTGTTATAAGAAAACTCCACCAAAGGCAGATGATCTTCCCAACTGCCTCCAAAATCAATGATGCAGGCTAGTAGCATATCTTCAAGTGTTTGTATCGTTCTTTCCGACTGTCTATCTGTCTGGGGATGATACGCTGTACTCAATAAGGCTTTTGTACCAAAATGCTTTTGGAAAATCTGCAAGAAATGTGAATTGAACCGACTATCTCTATCAGAAATTATTGAAGTTGGCACTCCATGTCGTCTCACCACTTCTTTCGTATATATCTCAGCTAGCTTTGACACTTGGAAATTTTCTCGGATTGGAATAAAATGAGCCGACTTTGTTAACCTATCAACAATCACCCATATAGAATCATATCCTCGAGGAGTCCGAGGCAACTTTGTGATGAAATCCATAGTGATTTCATCCCATTTCTTCATTGGTACAGGTAACGGTTGCACTGCTCCATATGGCTTTTGATGATTGGCTTTTACTTGAAGACACGTCAAGCAGTTCTCCACAAAGCATCCTACATCTCGCTTCATACCCGGCCACCAGTAGTACGGCTTTAAGGTATGATACATCCGTGTACTACCAGGGTGAACCGAATATCTAGTACAATGAGCATCATTTAGCAATAACTGTCTCACCTCGCCATGCCTTGGAACCCAAACTCGCCCTTGGAAAGTCTTGATTCCTTGTGCATTCTTCACCAGTTTCTCCATATAACCAATAATCCTTTCTTTCTTTAAATCATTTGCCTCGCTTTGGCACCTGCGTATCATCTCTGGCAGTTTACTCACAACTCCCATCCGAGCTGATATAACTCGAATAGGCGATTCTTTTCGACTCAATGCATCCGCCACTACATTTGCTTTACCAGGATGGTAAAGTATCTCACAATCATAATCTTTTAGTAGATCCATCCACCGTCTTTGCCTCATATTTAACTCTTTCTGATCAAACATGTATTTCAGACTTTTATGATCTGTATAAATTTGAAATCGCACTCTATAAAGGTAATGTCGCCACATCTTTAATGCAAAAATTACTGTCGCCAACTCTAAATCATGTACTGGGTAAGCTTTTTCATGTGGTTTTAGTTGTCGAGAGGCATACGCTATCACTCGTCCTCTTTGCATCAACACACATCCAAGACCATTTAAGGAGGCATCGCTGTAAAGAACAAAGTCTTCCCCTCCTTGCGGTAACGCCAACACCGGAGCCTTGCACAAGCCATCTCGTAGTTGTTCAAAGGCTGACTGTTGTGCCTCAGTCCAACTAAATTTCTCCGTCTTCTTGGTCAATTTGGTTAAGGGTGTCGCGATACGAGAAAAGTTTTCAACGAATCGTCGATAATAGCCTGCTAATCCCAAGAAACTACGAACCTCCATTGGACTCTTTGGCGGCTCCCAACTCATTACAGCTTCGATCTTTGCTGGATCTACCTTTATACCGTCTTCATTTATCACATGGCCAAGAAATTGAATCTCCCGCAACCAGAACTCGCATTTTGAAAATTTTACATATAATTTCTCGTCTCGGAGAAGATCTAGCATTTGTTGCAAATGAAATATGTGCTCATCTCAACTCTTTGAATAAATCAGGATGTCGTCGATAAACATAATTACGAATTTATCAAGAAAGGGACGACAAACCCGATTCATCAAATCCATGAAAGCGGCTGGAGCATTAGTCAAACCGAACGACATGACTAAGAACTCGTAATGACCATACCTCGTGCGGAAAGCTGTCTTCGGAATATCAGCTTCTTGTACTCTCAACTGATGATAACCGAATCTCAAATCGATCTTTGAAAAATACGTGGCTCCTTGCAATTGATCAAATAAATCATCAATCTGTGGTAACGGATAACGATTCTTTATCGTGATCTTGTTAAGTTCTCGGTAATCTATACACATTCTCATGGAGCCGTCTTTCTTTTTCACAAAAAGTATAGGTGCACCCCACGGAGACGAACTCGGACGAATAAACCCAAGTTCTAACAACTCTTGCAACTGTCTCTTTAATTCTTCCATTTTGGACGGTGCCAATCGGTAAGGCGGTCGAGCCGTCGAGCTACCGGCTTCGCCCCCGGTATTACCTCGATCACAAACTCAACTTGTCTACCTGGTGGTACGCCTGGAAGATCATCGGGGAATACATCTGGATAATCACAAACTACTTCTACTTCTTCTATTTTGGAATGTTTTGACTCGGCACTAATCACATGTGCCATAATCAATTCACCCCCTCTTTCCATATATCTCCTAGCCGTTGCAAGTGACACTATCGGTACTTTTCGGGAACGTCGTTCACCTCGTATCAAAATTCGGGAACCACTCGGTGTCTTTATGGAAAGTGTTTTCTCATGACAATCCATTTGACCTCTATTATCATCCATCCAATCCATCCCAACTATTACATCAAACTCATGATTAGTGATCGGCTTCAGATCAATAAGGTACGTAACCCCATAGATCTCAAGCCGACACTGCTCGTAATGACTCTTTACAAAAACACATCTCCCATCTACTACATCTACTATCACTTTCTCATATAAATCGACTAACGGAACATTTAGTTTAGCAGCAAAGGACTCCGATATAAAAGACACGGAAGCACCGGAATCAAAAAGTACTCGTGCTTGAGAAGAGTTCAAGCTAAAAATACCTGTGATAACATCAGTTTGATCTCGCGCCTCATCGACAGTTAATTGGAAAGCTCGTGTTCTCACGTGACCGCCACTCTTGTCTTTTCGATCATCTCGATCTCGACCTCCTCTTCGTCCGGTCTTTTGAAAATCTCTCTGTGACTCAGACCTCATCTTCAGACAATTAGGACGAATATGCCCACTCTCCCCACAATTAAAACAAACGGGGCGACTCTCAGTACATTGGCGAGCCATATGTCCCGTCTTTCCACACTGGAAACAAACTGATGGAGGATTTCGGGAATCACATTCCCCCGTGTGTTTTCGCCTACATTTCTTACACCATCTCTCCTCGTTCTTCTTGGGTTCACCATGAAATTGAGAACCCGTTGTAGTAGACCTCTGAGAAGTATCTCCAGCTTTACCTTCCCATTTTCTCTTGGATCCTCCAACTTCTCTTTCAGTTCTTCTCTCCACCTCCTATCTTTGCAACTCCCTTTCTCTCGATCTTGCTGCCTCTGCAACTTGTTGAAAGGTAGTATATCTGGAACTCAGAAAAAACTCCCGGATTTGGGTTTTTAAACCCCACAAATAACGATCCATCTTACGCTCCTCTGTATCAACTTGATGTTGTGCAAACCTTGCTTTCTCATTAAAATCCAGTGTGTATTGTTGCACTATTCTCAACCCTTGTTGTAACTTCAAAAACTCTTCTTCTATTCCCTTCATAGCATTATTGGAACAGTAGTATTCAGTGAACTTCAACTTGAATTGTTCCCAGTTCAATGTATACGCCAAGCTCTCTCCTATCTCCATACATGTATTCTCCCACCAAAACTGTGCATCCGCCTTTAACAAGTTTGTTGCAAACTCAACCTTATCCTCCTCGTCACATTTACTGGTGCGGAACATCTTTTCAACATGTGTTAACCAATTCTTGGCTGCTATGGGATCATCTTTTCCATAGAAATCGTATGGCTTGCACTTTTGGAACACATCGTAAGTGTACTTCCTTGTTTTCTCAGGTACTCTAACTCCACTCGCCTTAGTATACATCTCTCCATGGTCCTCCCTACGCTCAGGTTGGACCAGGGGTTGTCCCGAAGGACCTCCAGTTGTAGCCTCCTCTTGAGGCTTCAAATAAGTGGGTAATAACTCTTTAAGTGCCTTGGCTACCTCAGCCGTAATCATAGCTTGCATGTTACTCTGTGTTTTGGGAGGTCGCTCTCCCTCGGGTTGATGCTCTTTAGCCGAATCTCGTGATCCCGATTGATCTCTTGATGGATCACCTCGCTCTTTTTCTTTTCCAGTGCTCATCTTAACTGAAAAAGAAAATCAACTCATTTAATAATCACCACCATAATACTCAATATGGTGTATAATCAACTCAATTTGTATATCACCACAGAGGATAGCTACTCGGGACTCTTTGGGACTTCTCTATCTTATTGGTTTAAGTCTAGACCCATCTCAAGGTTTAATTCCCTTAAACCACGGCTCTGATACCAACTTGTAACACCCGGTTTCTCATATTTAAGATACACTGATAATTTAATCAAAATAACTATCATTTAGGTGCAATCCTCAAAGATGAGTAACAAGTTTCACAAGATACTCTCAACAGCATAGTTTAAGTGCTTATTTACATACAAGAAGTTTCATACTAGTTTTCTCAAAAACCAAATGCTTACAAACGACCAAGTCTAACACAAGAAAGTAAGTCCAAGTCCAAAGTCCATATCCTTTCCAGCTAACCCTCCGTGATGCGTTTCCCACGATCTGTACTTCCAGAACCTAACACAATTAACAGTAACAAACAATATATGAGCTTTGGGAGCTCTATGAGTAATTAAAGTTTATTTGGACAACAATTGCCCATCATCTCATTCATATCATTCTCAATGAACCATCTTGATTCTCAACATATGCTCATAATGAGGTTCATCTATCCAAGCACTCATAATTGGTATACTCAACCAATTTCAAAACAACTCAAATCATACTCCTTTCTGCAATAATCATCAAAACCAACACATAATTAATCTATTAATAACTACTCACCTGTTGTGGAATCGATATGTGGAACTCCTGCACCTCGTGTGTGCTCCTGCCTAGCCTTAGCTGTAGCATAACAACTCATTTTCATTACTCAAGTTAAAAATAATCTCAATCACACTCAATAGTTATCATAATCAAGGAATTTGTATCATTGTAACAAGTTACAATCAAAAGATAACTACAATATCAAAGTTGCAGCTTTCGATTTCATCTCTTTAACATATATAACCCTAAGAACACAATACAAGCACTTCACTAGCTTGGGTCTCGAATTAGAACTCTCTTACATACATTAATCCAAGTAAACTCACTCTAATTCGTGCTAGTTGCAGGTAGTTCATCAAAACCACCTGGAACCATCTCAAATCAAACAACCCAACCGTTGAAATGAAGCCAAAATCAAAGGGAATTACCTTTCAACCGTAAGGAATCAAATCCTAGCTTCAATTCTTGAATTATAGACTTCAATTTCGAGTTTAGAGGTTTAGGATTAAATTTCTAGGGTTTTGGAGAGGTTTTGTTCAAAGTGGATATAACCCAAAATGAAAGAAAATCGCACATTAAAAACAGATCTGTGCGCGTAACACGGTCCGGGTTCATAGAACACGGCCCGGGTTTCTCCACAATAAAAATCCTCTGTTTGCCTCTGTTGACACAACACGGTCCGGGTTTATAGAACACGGCCCGGGTTTTTCCACAAAATATTTTCTGTTTGCTCAGGATCCCAACACGACCCGTGTTCCTCCAACACGGCCCGTGTTTCCTGCTGTAGAAGCCAAAAATCATTTCTAATACTCTTTTCAACATCCAACCTTTCCTAGACGAGTTTTTATCTATCCTAATTCATATAATAACTCAATTAATCTTTGTTTATTATATAATTAACATATCTTACCACAAATTTAAAGTCACGGTATTACACCTCATCTCTGTCACCTCCTCCTGCTGTGGTTGTGGCGGCACTGGATCTGCCGGTGCTGCGGCTGCCGGTCTCCATCGTCTCCTCCCCGGCTGGGCATATGCTGGCTGGGGATCCTGGGCAGCCTCGGTCGCCACCCGCACATACTGCCTGGGCCGCTGCTGCTCAATAAGGCCAATATTCTCCAGAGCCCGCGCTGTGGTGCGGACCGGAGGTAGGGCAGTCAAAGAGGCCACGGTGGCAGCGGTGAGGATCCGATATGAACAGGCCAACCGGGTGATGTAGTGCCCACGGGCCAATGGACTACTTGATGATGCACCCATCGCACAGGTCGAGAGGGAGACAGCTAAGGCGAATGGGAGGTGAAGGAACCTGGAGGGGTCAAGGAGGACGCAGAGATAAGTCATGTCCTCACCGGGCACCTTCCCGCCCCCTCCCTGTGCATGATGAAGGTGGAGACGATCCGGTGCATGAGCCGGTGAAGTGGGTCGCAGAGCTGACTCTCCCTGGCCGACCCCGCCTCGTAAAATATGTTGGACAAAGCTGTCCAAATCTCTGCGTTGGCGGCCCTCTCGGGCTGCCCCTAAATGCACGCGCCCAAGAACTGCGTGAAATGGCGATGCTGGAGGTCCGCCTCCGTGTAGATGCCAGTACGCTTCCCGAACTCCCGGAGGTTGCACTCCCTATGTACACCCCCCCAATCTAAACCGGACGAGCCTGGACCGGCCCTCCTGAGACCCCGGTGCATAGCGAATAGTAGATAGAAACTCCAACAAAAGCTCAGTGTATACCGTATCATCCTGGGTGGCCATGAGCCTGTCCCAGCCGCGGCAAGTGAACCTGGCCTCTACCTCAACCCATGTGCGGTGCAAAAATGGCTCGATCTCTGCCCAAAGCCCCGCGTCTCGTAAAATGTCTCGATCGATGACCGTCGCCTCGAGAACCCGGCGACCGATGAGGGCGTCCCTCCGTGAAATATACTCGGCCGAGCTATCCAGCTCGGCGGGGAACTGTAGGAAAGGATGGTCTAATCTGAACGACATCTGCACAAAAGAATTTTTTTTTGCAATTTTAGTCCTTTTTCTTCCCCACCGCACCGCGGCGCGACCCAAGAACCAGGTGCGTCGCGCCGAGCGACTCTTCCAAAATCCCAACTCGATCTCACGATTTAACCTGTTTAAACTCAATCCAAGTGCACTACAAGGTAGCCTAAGTGCACACTAACTCATCTAGGGTCATTATTTGGCAAAATAAACACCCTACAAGTCACCATGGGCGATTTCTAAGTTTTTGAGTTTTTGGAGAAATCAACCAAATCAACAGCCTAATCACTAGTTTTAACAAGTAAAAGCTAGTTAGAATGACGAACCTTGGTAGTAGGAATAAAATGAGCAAGAAAAAACACGAGAAATTTTTGAGTGATCAGAGCTCCGAGGCGTGGTTGTGTGTGAATAGTGTCGCGGCTTACCTTACTATCGAAGAATTCCGACCGATCAATTCCCGCGGCGCAGAAATGAACAACCCGCGATGCGCGTGTCCCCAAATCAACCCCTGCACATCGGGTTGGTTTACGATCCCGCGGCGCGTAAATGAACAAACCGCGGCGCGGTCATCAAAAATTCAAAAATTCTTCAAACAAGCCCACACTTACCTTGGACCAATAATAACTGCAATTGACGATGATATAATTTCCTAATTATTCCTAAGAATACAGTACCTAGCCTATGAAAAGATGGGTTGCCTCCCAACAAGCGCTAAGTTTAACGTCTTCAGCCAGACGTACCATTCCTACTCATATTCTTCTTTTTCTTGAACTCCTGATGACATCTACTTGAACTCCGGCATGAAATTATGGGCCATCATTGACATCAAGGATGTGAGTTGAGTCATCCTATCACTCACTCCACTAATCCATTGTTGCTGCGATTCCAGAAGCTTGAAGACCTTTGCTTCTCGTTCTCTTGCTTCTTTCTCATACTGCTGGTGTCTTGCCTCCAACATCTCCATCATGTTCAGCCGCTGCTCCTTGTCAATGGTGGACAATGGGTGCTCCTTAGTTTCTTTTAAGATTTCTTCTTTTCCGCCTTCTCCCGTTCGCGTCCATATTTTTCCTGTAGCACATTCACACTTGCTCCCAAATCCAGCAAGGTGTTCCTAATGACCACATCTCCTACAGTAGTAGTGATTAATGGTGATCCAGGATCCTTTTCTTTCTTGGGCAATGTTCCCAACAGTGCTTCGCTAGCCTTAATTGTCAACCTCACAGTATCAGGCGTAGGAATCTTGCTTTTCCCATTTTTTTCGCACATTTCCTGAAGGATTATTGTATCCTCAGGAGCGTCCTTAAGTTCATCCCACAAGGGTTGATTCATTGATGGTCCTGTCGATTTGGGTGCTTCCTGCTTCTTCTTTCCTTTGTTATCTTTCTTTCTTTGTTTAATTCCTGCTATTGTTGACTGCTCTTCCTCCTGGACATCCTTGCCCTCCTTTGGTTGAGTTCCCTCCTCAACAGGAATTTCCTTTTCTCCTGTTCCTTTCTTACTTTCCTCTTTCATCTCCATCTTTTCCTGGACTTTTTCTTCTTTCTCTAGCTCAGCCTCACTTCCTGATTCTAATAAATCCTCCAGGGTGACTTTCCTCCATTCAGCATCGACTGTGTTGACATGTTCCTTCCCGGCTCGCTGACCATGGGTTGGATTGACTTCTGTGGCACTTGGCAGCTTTCCATTGTCTCTTTTTCGTTGGTCTTCAACCATTTGGCCAATTTGCCTCTCCATGTTAGCGATAGCTTTTGCATTGGCTTGGGACTGCTGCTGAGTAGCGCTGAACATTTCGTACATTTTTGCGACCAAATCTTCTTGAGTTCCTGGGGTAGTGTTAGGCCCCCTATTGTTGTTGTTGCTACCATTCCAACTCGCATTTCCATTATTGTTTGTGGGCTGGTATGGCTTAGGCTGATTAGATGATTGGCCTTGGTAGTTATTCTGCCTCTGGTTATTGAAATTCTGTTGCCCTTGATTGTATGGTCTATAGGGTCGTCCATTGTTATACTGACCTTGACCCTGGCCATAAACTTGATTCGCTTCCTGAGTTTTTGGTCCTCCTTGACCTCCTTGTGGTTGATTCTGAGGTCTATTTTGCAGTGTAGACACAAGCCTGTCGAATTTCTTATTGAGTTCACTTATCTCCTTCTTTACTTCTTTTTTCCAATCGGCATCAGCTCCCACTGCTGCAACTGTGCCTACTGTCTTTCTTATGGAAAAGTTTGCCTTGGAGCCATTGCTTAATTGTTCCAAAAACTGCCAATCCTCCTCTGGTTCTTGCATCATAATGGTGCCACTAGATGATGCGTTGATCATGGCTTGGTTTGTCTCACTTGCTCCTTCAAAGAACAACTTGACCAGTTGCCACTTTGGAATGTCGTGATGAGGGCACGACCTCATCAGCTCCTTTAACCGATCCCATGCTTCATGAAAAGCTTCTCCAGGCTTCTGCTGGAAATCCTGAATGGCCCTTCTGATTTCTGTGGTCTTGCTTGCTGGATAGAACTCTTGTAAGAACATGGCTTCGAGCTGGTCCCATGTAGTGATGCTGTTTGCTGGCAAAGACGTAAACCAATATTTGGCTTTTTCTTTAAGAGTGAATGGGAATAATCTAAGCCTAAAAATGTTCGTATTAGTGTTCCTAGGGGTGTTATCATTCGCGATAGCTATAAACTCATACAAGTGATTGTATGGGTTATCCTGTTTGTATCCCCTAAATTCCGGTAATATTCCTAACAACTGAGGCCTAATTTCTACTTGTGATTCAATATTTTCAGGAATGAAAATAGGTGAAGAGTCATCATATTCCCGTGGCTGGAAATGTGATGCAACGGATTGCCTCCGCGGTTGTGCGAAATATAAAGGTTGAGCAGGATCACCGTAAAAATGATGATCGTTATATCCTTGCTGACCTTGTGGTGGTTGATGTTGCTGTGCTCTTCTTGGAGGTCCTCGACCTCGGTTCCATGGCTACTGTGGTGCTGGTGGAACCCATCCTTCATCTTCCTCATCATATCTCTCCTCTGCCTCTTGATACTGGTACTGTTGCTGGGGAGGTTGCTGGTATTGTTGTGGTTGTGTAGGTTGGAATGTGGTTTGAGGTTTAAAAAGTACTGGTTGTGGTAGTGAAAATGGTTGTGAAATGGGTGTCTGCTGTCTAGATACTGGGGTGCCATCACGGGTCGGCGCTCCCTAGGACATGGCAGATGTAAATGGGTTTGTGGATTGTGGTTGGGATACAGGTTGAAATGGTGGAATCGATGGCGGAGTGCATGATGGTATAGGTGCAGGGGCTGAAACTGCACCACCAGAAGCACTCGTGCTTCCGAAATGAAACTCCGAAACCAGGGTAATAAATGACATCCTCGTTGCCTCACCCGAGGGTTCCTGGGCAACATGCTCTGGACTACTATTGATGTTACTAAAACTCATGATGTTGGTCTTGGATTAGGTGTCTAAGCCATGACTAATAATTAGTATTTATCTAATTAATAGTGGCATAGTCTATTTGGGTTGCCCTCATAGCAGGAGGTTTGATAGAAAGTTCAGTAGAGAGAAAGATTGATTTATTATATGATTAATAAATCAATAGAAACTAAATAAATAGTTTATTAATATATTAAAGTGATAACATATTAATTAGAAACTATATTAATTAATTAGGAATTAATCTAGAATTAATTGGAATTGATTTGGTGATTAAATTAATTAATTAAAGATGCAGGGACTAAAACTGTAATTATTCAATAGTTGAGTAAGTGACGGTTTGAGTGAGTGAAGTGGCCAGCGAAATATATATATGGAAATATATAAATTTCAATATATATATATATATATATATATATATATATATATATATATATATATATATATATATATATATATATATATATATATATATATATAGGGTTGGGTTCAATAGAGAACCAATTTAAAATATGGAACCAAGGAACCAATCGTGTGGTCGGAATGCAAAAGATCTACGACCATAAAAAAGGATGTACATTTACTAGTTAGACGCCAATGTAGAGGATTATAGCAAAAAACCCACTTCGTTTTTTATGTTTTTTTAATTTTTAAACTTATTCTTTTTTCGAAAAAAAAAACTAAAAATACCAAAATTTATAATTTTTCATCCTCTTTAAATAGACATCCATATTGATATACAAATTTTTTTTGTTTTTTTATACTTCAAGTTCGTCCAAATTCACCATGCGAATCTGAACTGAACTGTACTGTTTTAGATATATTCATTCACATATAAATGACAATTCTATTCGATTTATTCAATAATTTTTGACTAATCACATGTAAATATTTAGGAAATCTTTTTGAATTTCAGTTAATTCAATTGTATATGACATCAAATCGTTGAAATAGTAAAAATATAAGTGATTTTTCTTGAATTCGCATCTGAATCTAAGAAGTTTTTTAAATTTACATGAGTTGTTATTTAATGTTTACAATTATTAAATAAAATTGAATTCAATGACTATTTATATATGAATTATCTTGCATACAAATTTACTACAGTTTATATTTACATTGTGAATTTTAACTGTTTTTTGTTTTAGACATGTTAATTCACATATAAATGTTAATTGTATCTGGCTTTTTCAACAATTTTTTATCATCCACATGTGAATTTTAAGCAAATTAATTTGTGAATCTAAAATAATTCAATTGTGTATGATCAAAATGTTAAAAAATAGTGTGCATCTAGTTTTAGATATATTTATTCACATATAAATGATAATTGTACCCTATTTTTTCAAAAAAATTTTGTTCATTTGCGTAAGTTTATGTAAATTAATTTGTGAATCTTACTTAATTCAATTGTATATTATCAAAATATTGAAATTGCAAACAATATAAACGAATTTACTTAAATTCAATATGAAATTTTAGTGAGATTCACGTCTGAATCTAAAAGTTTATTTAAATTCACATAAGTTGTTATTAAATGATCAATGATTATTGAAAAAGAAAATTTCAATGATCATTCACATGTGAATAATCTTCTATAAAACTTGTTATAGTTCAAATTCACATTGATTAAGCGTTGTGAATCTGAACAAGATTTTTGAATATTTTTTTTCGTTTTTACTATATTGATATGGATGTCTATTGAAAGAGAATAAAAAATAATGAATTTTGATATATTCGGTTTTTTATTTCGATAAAAAATAAGCTCTAAAAATAAAAAATAAATAAAAAACGAAGTGGGTTTTTTGGAATTATCCGCTACATGTGCGTCCAATTAACAAATTTACAACCTTATCTTCGGCCGTCGATCATTTGAATTCCGACGCTCAAGATTGGTTCCTTGGTTCCTTGTTTTATTTTGGTTCTCTATTGAACTTTTATCTATATATATATATATATATATATATATATATATATATATATATATATATATATATATATAAGAGATAATTATAGTTTGAATTATTAAGATAAATGTTTATCTTAATTTGAATTCAAAAAGGCTTATCTCTTAAGGTTTATCTGGTCATCTGATGGAGGCTATAAATAGGGAGCCCCATAACCTCATAACCTGCGATTTTAATACCTATTCTCTCTAGAAATTTCGTTCTCCCCTCTAGCTTTTGGGTGTGACTTCATTTGAGGCAGGACAATTGTGCTGCTCAGCTTCCAAGAAATCCTAAAACGTTAGTTTTTCTGATTTGGTTCTTTTAGTTATTTTCTTGTGGCCTTTAGGAATTTATTATATGTTCAATTAGAATAAAACATAGATCCGTATAGGTTGCATGTGAACTTAGGATTTTTAGTTCATAGATTTGCATAAAACCCTTCAGTGGTATCAGAGCTTTTTGGTTGTTTTCTTGTTGAACTGCTGTAATTGTTTTCCTATAAATTAGGGTTTATTGCTTCTAAACCCTAATGGGGCTGAAATCGATTTAGGGTTAGGGTTTTGAAAACCCTAGCCCCTCCCCCTTATGATTTTCGAAAAATATGCTAGGGTTTTAGAAGGTATTCTATTTTTGGTAACTTTAATTTGATTAATTAAATGGATAACCTTAAACCCATTATTTGAAATCGAAAATTAGGGGGTTTAAGATAGGTTTTAATTAATTTGATTAATTTGATAAAACCTATCTACATTTGAATTAAATTAAGTAATTGGTAATTAAAAGATTAAAGGATAAATCCTAAAAATATTTTAAAAGGTTTGAAATATAAAATTTAATTAATTTAATTAATTGGTTAATTAAAAGATAATTAAATCGTTTTATGGGTTTAATTTAATTTAAAATTTAATAGTTTAAATTCCAATAAATTAAAAGATAAACCAATAACATTTTAAAGGGTTTAAAATTCATCTTATATATATTATAATTAAATGTTAATATTATATGTATAAGATTTAATGGTTAGTCAAATCAATAGTAGGCCTCATTCACGAAGCTGATCTATAAAGTGGGTATAAGGAGACTGCCTATAAAATGGCAGTCTAATGGGTGTCCACTCTCACCCACCGCTCTCCTGATCAGTGGAGGGTCGTTAGCTGAACGGGTTTGATAGGACCAACTTAATCTCATTAAAAGTATAATGTTATTAATGAAAGTACTAGAACATCTTTACAAAAAAATCCCAAAATCTAGTTACTTAAGGAAAAATGTGAATAGATGCTAACCCATGAAATTGCACATTACACTTTTTGAAACATTAGTGGAGCGTGTGTGTTTTACCGGCACACTAATAGGGATTCATAAATAGTGGTAATGGGTTTCTCATGATTTATCATTTTTGATGGAGCGCGTGTGGTTAACCGGCACATCAATTAGAGATGATAAATGACATTGAGAGTACCAAGCTAATTTGCATGGTTATTTACATCCAGTTTGTGATCCTCGGCATCCCAGTCACAAACAGTGGAGCACATCCGAGATTAAATATGCCATTAAAAAGTTCAATGAATCTCAACAGTTCTAGGAATTTCATAGGATGAAAATGATAAATGTTTATCTACCTTAATGACCAATATATTGTGATTACGGCATCCCTCTTCACACCATAGTTGGGGTATTTTGGATCCTAGCCTTATTAAATAACATATTGGGTAATTATTTAAAAGGATCAATTAAACTAATAAATTCTGGTTATTTTATAGATGTCTAGTGTCAATTCTCCTCTTTCTCCTCCTTCACCCATTTCTGAAAGCATCAGAATACACCTGCCAAATATAGAAAGGCTGACTGGCCTGAACTATATGGTATGGTTTCATAAATAGAGAATAGTTCCCTATTTTGCTGGCAAGCCATATCTGATTGAGTGTCCACCCCCCAAAGCATGACATCACACAGTAGCTTGTGATGAGCATGACTCCTTGATTGATAAGTCAAGGAAAGTTTGTTGCCTAATACTATTGATCATTGACCCCGAGTTCCGCAGAAATTTAGAGTTCCTGGGTCAGATAAGTTAACACAGCTAGTTATGGAAAAGTTCCATGAATTGGTTGAGAAAGGACGAGCTAAGATCTTCAAAGAGTTTGAAGTGTGCAGGAAGTAGCACCAGTTCATATGTTCTCAAGACTGAGAGACACATAGGTGAACTGTATAAATTTGGTCCCCTTTTGATCGGGAGTTAAAGCATTAGCTCGACTCGCTGATCCGTTCATCCTGATGTACAGGAAGGGAAACCAAATAAGACAATCGTGGATATGCATTCAATGTTAACTCCGTATGAGTCGTTCATAGAGAAGCATAGTTCCATTGATTCAGCTGCTTCGGGATTGAGTCCAGTAATAGGACACATCAAGAAATGATCCAGATCGTCTGGACCGATTCCTTGATGTTTCAAACTGGGAATCCACAGGATGGGACACAGTCACGGAAAGATTGGAAAAACGCTCCGAAGCCGAACAGTTTGGCAACTCAGGAATATCTTAAAACTCAGAACCCCTGATCCTTAATTCCTTGATACAGGATGTGTTTCTCACATTTTCTCTGTATGCATGGACTCTGTAGGATGTGGGATGTTGTTCAGACTGGATCTGAAGCTCATGCAGTTTTAGAGTTTAGTTAGATATTGAAATCATGGTATTAGCTTATTAGATGCATATGACATTGTCTATCATATAATACATTGTTCAAGGATTTTGTTTTAATAAAATTGTCAATTTTATTTTAACACATGTTTGAAATATCCTTGAAATGTTGTATGATTGTGTTGAATGCATGATTAGTAATAACTTGAATATTGATACATCCAAAGTGTTTGGACTTAGGAATTGTGTCCCTTATGATTGTTAAGACAAATGTTGTAAGAATCAATTCAACCAAAGGTCCAGTTGGACAGGACTTTGGAATCATTTGACTTAGAGTCTCATGATGAGTTGAGTTCTTATTGTGTCAAGAAATGAATCACCCAAAGATCCAGTTGGACAGGACTTTGGAATCATTTGACTTAAAGTCAGATGATGATTAACTTCTTTATTAAGCGCATATGGCAAGAAATGAATTACCCAAAGATCCAGAGGATAGCATTTTGGAATCAGTTTACTTAGAGTCAACCTAAGATTGCAAATCTTGAACAGAATTAACAAAGTCATAAGTTTACATAGATATGTAAAAGGCATTGAGATTAGGAGCAACAGACACATCAGTTGCTGTGTATTGCTCGAATCTTCTAACAAAACACAATTGTTTGTACTTCACGATATTTGTCATTCGATATGACGAATATGGCTTCGCTTATCAGAATAAGCAATTGAATTGAAACCTTGAACAGTTCAAGGACTTCAAAGGAAGTACAAGATCCGCAGAACCTGAGTGACAACATAAACTGGGAAAATGTTTCACAGTTCATTCTCTTCCAAAAACATTAATAAGTTATAATGTGTCTTAGGGAAGATGATGAAGCATTGGTCGAAACAGTTCGATCCTCGATGTATGAGATACATTGTCAATTAGTTTCTAATAAATTGAATTCTAAACCAGTCAGACCATATTCCGACCACATTCTAGACTAAGTAGGCTTTGGAGACACTGCTGAAATGTGAAGCTGGGATTATCCCACTTTCACATAGAGAGTCCAGGGTCTTGTAGTGTTCGTCTGAACCTCATGACTAGCCTGAACCTGATCAGCAATGTCGTTTCACTGGCTATCCCGCTGTAACTGTAAAAGAATAGCTCTTAGAAAGAACTCATGCTCTAAGGAAACAGTGGGAGTTGGGACAGTCCTGAATAAGTTCAGGATTAGCCAAGTGAAAAAAAACCTTTAGTCATCTCTAGGCTTGGAACAGAAATCAGATTTCTGTTCTACAACTGACATAATCTCTTCTTGACCAGTAGTGTTGATCACCATCATAAGTAGTTATGATCAGGGTGACATACCGATTGGTGGTAAAACACTGTAGTTGGTACGGATTTATAATCCGACTACTTGGAAGCATTGGTGAGCCCGGTTGCTGCCAAACGAGAGAACCTTAGAGCGAGATACAGTCCATATGTCATTTTGATTGATTTTACACCTGGTCTAAAAACCAGTGGGAGTAAATGAATCATCAAAAGAATACAGCATGGACAGAAGCGTACCTTCAGAACATCTGGTTGAGTGAGACGATACTCAGAGTCAAGTAATTGGCTCCGAGTGGAGCACTCTCAATAGAAGATGAAATCCGAAAGGATACTGCATATTGTAAGTCCGTAGTGGAGCACGTGTGGATCACCGACACACTAATAGGGGCTCACAAAGAATATGCCAGTATAAAGGTACATGGGCCCGGGATTTCCCCACGGGCATCTCGCAAGAAAGGATATTCAGATTCTCGAAATATGCCAAAGGATTGGATTTGGGGAATGTGCTGAAAGATTTCCATTAAGATGTCAGAAAGGGTTTGGATTCACAAAATGTGCCAAAAGTTTTGGATTATGTGAATAGTCCATAACCGTGTCAAAGCTAGTGGGAGTATCGTTGTTATCTACTATCTCTATATGTGAGTTACATACTATTTCTAGGAAACGTCTCCTTTCATTACAAAGTGTAATGACTTGGTATTAAGATAGATCGAAACTCAAGTGGTTGTAAACATCTATAAGATAGATCGAAACTCTACCAAGATGATCTTGATGAGATTCAATATTCATAGCACCAGGAAATGATTTTCCTATCATTGCAAAGTGTGATGACTTGGCATGAAAGAAATAAAGAAGGTGTAACATACTCATGTAATTCATAGTCATCTATTGGAAAGATGAAATCGCCAGCATAGACCTAGCCATTGTAAGCATGATCTTGATAAGATTCAAGATGCAAGAGAAAAGTCTCCGAAAGGAAAATAGTTTTCGAAAATCTTGACACAAGGATTATAAATAATCCTTGGATTCCGAAAGGGTTTGGAATAGGATTAGATCGGGTTCCACAAGTTTTGGATCGATCATAAAGTCATGAACATGTCCTGATAACTTAATGCTTAGGGCATAGTAAGTTGGATTCAGGACATTGCCTGGCTGGGAATACTGGATGGATTGGTTGAACTCAAGTGAGAATTCATTAGGAAATGATTAGGGTGAAAGTAATAGTATTAATATGAAAGATTTTCAAAGTGGTAATTATTAACATCAGGACATGATGTTAAAGGACTTCATGGTTAAAGAGTCTCGTTGGTATTCTGATGGAGCGTGTGTGGTTCACCGGCACATCATAACACCTCGAAATAGTCTTAGGGTGCAGTCAAGTAGACTAAAGACCCCAGAACCATAGGAAGTCACAGTACACATTACCAGAATGGAGTTAGAAGAGAAATTGACAGGATAACTTATTGAGATGTTATCGGATGAGCATCCGATTGGATCATCTGCAATAAAGTGTATAAGTATAAGATACTTTGGATACATAGAAAGAGTGTAAGGTTCATAAAGACATAGCTGTAAAATTAGAATTGAAAGTTTTAAAAAAATCTTGAAACCAATAATAGTTTATGACAAGGTCCGACTTGGTGATTACCTTGTGGAGACTTGGTAAAAAGCAGGAGTAGCTGACAGTCAGATTTTTATGTTTCGCTTTCGCATGTTTACTTCCCGAATAATTTAATTATTCAGAAAGGTCCACAGTCGCTCATACTTTGGGAAGTAAGTCTTGAATCAAGACTGTCATGAATTAGTTTGTAGACTGTCTAAGGAGTTAGACATAGCAATAGGATTGCTACAACATTCATGAGTACTTAGAAAGAGAGATTTGAGTATTGGATAAACCCACGCTCAACAGATTGCTTCATGGATTATATCACAAGCAATGTTGAGACGATAATATCTTATGATCTTGAAGTGGAGAGATATGAGTTATAATTTACAAGGCAGTTGTTCATTGATAATACGAAAACGCATCGGTAACTCGATGTTATAAAACGTGTTGTTATGAATGATTTGTCTGGTAAAAGATATAAGCATATAAGTCGAAGCTTATTCGTTCCTTAACCCTGATGGGTAACAGATATCTGTAGGCCTCTCGATGATTTTGAAGTTGACTAAAGTGCTGGCCAGCCTGGACTAAATTGATGTGTTCAGTTAGAAGTTCTAAAGTCATAAGCAGAATCGGAAATCGGGAAACAGAGTATCGGACCGAGATTGATCTCAATCCATGTCTCGTGTCTGAAAATATCTTTTTGGACGAAGGATCATATGATCACTTATCTATAGACAGAACTGACAGGGTCAGAGTTCGGCAGCAGTTTCTAGGAATCTACAATTTGCTGATTAATTAGAGGTTAAATTAGTAATTATAGTCATAGACTTATCCAAGTGGGAGACTGTTGGATTAGGTGTCTAAGCCATGACTAATAATTAGTATTTATTTAATTAATAGTGGCATAGTCCATTTGGGTTGCCCTCATAGCAGGAGGTTTGATAGAAAGTTCAGTAGAGAGAAAGATTGATTTATTATATGATTAATAAATCAATAGAAATTATATAAATAGTTTATTAATATATTAAAGTGATAATATAGTAATTAGAAACTATATTAACTAATTAGGAATTAATCTAGAATTAATTGGAATTGATTTGGTGATTAAATTAATTAATTAAAGATGCAGGGACTAAAACAGTAATTATTCAATAGTTGAGTAAGTGACAGTTTGAGTGAGTGAAGTGGCCAGCGAAATATATATATGGAAATATATAAATTTCGATTTATATATATATATATATATATATATATATATATATATATATATATATATATATATATATATATATATATATATATATATATATATATATATATATATATATATATATATATATATAAGAGATAATTGTAGTTTGAATTATTAAGATAAAGGTTTATCTTAATTTGAATTCAAAAACGCTTATCTCTTAAGGTTTATCTGGTCATCTGATGGAGGCTATAAATAGGGAGCCCCATAACCTCATAACCTGCGATTTTAATACCTATTCTCTCTAGAAATTTCGTTCTCCCCTCTAGCTCTTGGGTGTGACTTCATTTGAGGCAGGACAATTGTGCTGCTCAGCTTCCAAGAAATCCTAAAAAGTTAGTTTTTCTGATTTGGTTCTTTTAGTTATTTTCTTGTGGCCTTTAGGAATTTATTATATGTTCAATTAGAAGAAAACATAGATCCTTATAGGTTGCATGTGAACTTAGGATTTTTAGTTCATAGATTTGCATAAAACCCTTCAGTTGGAACGCCTACGTTCACGGATTTTGCGCGCAGTTCGCTCAATCTCAGGGTCAAAACGCAAAGGGGATACTTGCTCACCCCTGCGGGTACGTATGCACTAGTGCAACATGCCCAAAAAATCAAAAAGAAAAATACTAACCAAATAAAAACTCACAAAATTCAGAAACTAAAGTTCCTACAAATCACCTAATCTTAAGCTTACAACTCCCCGGCAACGGCGCCAAAATTTGACACGCCTAGGTCGTAGTGCGGTCAAAAATAAGAGAAATACCTAACACACACTAGCACAGTGGTAGTCAAGGTCGATCCGCAGGAGTTACGTGGTCAAGACATGTGACAGATTTCCAACTATAGTGTCACGCTATAGTCAGAGGAACTAGTTCCTAACTTTTTGACAATTAATCCTAACGAGCATAAACTAAATTAAAACTATCAACCAAACCTAGTCACTTGCTGAAATCAGAAGTACATCTCCAATTCAGAAGCAAACAAAGGCAATTCAAACATCAAACACAAACCAAGCATAAACTAAACCAATAACTAAGGTCCAACTGAACAGTCACTGGCTAAGTTCAAGCCAAAAGCTAACCCTAGTTGGTCACTGAAATCAGCAAGGGAAATCAGTCCAATCAAAGTCATGCAAACATCCAAACACAATCCAAACATGCACAATCCAATAACAAGCATAAAACACCGGAAACCAATAATTACTTGTAACTAAATGATTATTATAAACCAAAACGAATTCCACAGGTCCAAAACAGTAGCCTACTACCAGAAAACAGTAACTAACAAGCTCAATGTCAATGGTTGTCACTCCCAAAGACACTAGCCACTAATGCTAACTACTAAACTAAAAAAAATTAAACATAAAACCTGAAAATACCAAAAAGGTAGTTGTTGAAGCTAAATCTCGGAGTCAAAGAGCCTTGAAGGTCAATTTTACACCAGGTCTTTGCTAGGGTTTTCGGCTGAAAAAGCCTCTATTTATAGTTGCAAAATTCTCGCAGTCGCGCCGCGCATAAGTGAATCCCGCGTCGCGCGTGCTAGCGTATCCCCGTTTTATCGGCATTTGAATTTGTTCCACCGCCTTATATCCGCGTCGTGCACTGAGGATTTCCGCGGCGCGCGTACGTATTTTCCTGATTTTGCCTTGATCTTCAAACTTCTTCCAAATTGCACGCTTTTAGTCTATGTTTTCATTATTTCTTTCCAAACAAGTACTGACACGAAAAGTGAGAATACCACAATATATATGATATAATTTCATTAAGAATAGGGCTCAACAACGACTAAAATATGTGATATTACTAGGCGTTGTCACACGGCCACCGCGGCGCGGAACCCTAATGGGCCGCAACATCCAGACGGGTTTTAATTCCAATTCACTATTTAACATAAAGTTATATTATGTTGGCATTTGGAAACTAAATCAAGGATACTAGATAATTAATTTACATAATTTCTCTTCTTATAGCTACATCCAAGACTTTGTCTACCATATGACGCTACAAGTAATTAGATGTGTAAAATCAAGACATAATTAACTTGCTTTAAATAAATTAACTCATCTATCAACAAAACATGCATATATATTTGAACAATAATATAATCCAATCATAACAATATTTTTATACTCAAAATATCTAACTAGAAGCGTATTTGCATAATTAATTTATTCCGGAAGCATGCAAATTTGCATCTAATTGTAAGCTGTCATTTTTGCATAATTAAATTTGTAATTATAATGGGCAATTTTATCTAAATATGCCACACTTTTGCTAAGGGGAGTGATTTTTACACTGACAAGTTTTATCCATACACAACAATATAATCCTCTTCCCATCAGAGTGGAGTTTTAAAATCTTGGAGCTTCAAATTCTTATACGTCAAATAATTGATGAAACGCTTTAATTTACAAACAATAACTTCCAATTTAATTTATTGATTCATAAATAATAAAATATGTACACTATAATTTGGTAATCTAAAAGGGGAGTCGGGCTAAAATTATACCGTTTTAATATGTGAATGATAAAAGTCAGTTATGCAATAAATTAACCAAATCATTTATCTTATTACATTCAGATGATTTTTTTTAACTTGAGTCTAGAAAATGAGGAATTGGCTATTTAGAAAATCTTAAATAGTGGGATGGTCCAAAAGAATCAGAACACAAAAAGCCACTATATATAAAACCTCCAAAAGAGAACAGATTCTAGTTTAGTTTACCAGCAATTCAGCATCTTGTGATTAACACACCAACAAACGATTTCTCAAACAAGTTTGGATCTACCTCCACGAAGAGATATCTCCTATATGAACAACCAAAAAAACGAGAGAAGATGCCACGAATCCGAAAATCTGGATGATTGATGAATTCTAACTTGTATACAACCAAAATCACTAGAAAAATCAACGAAAGTACATTGTTATTTCTCGAATTTATCATTGGGTGTAGGTAGCACTAGACAGATGAGTTTTGTAAGGTCGGTGTTGGTCTTAACACTTGGCATATAATACGACATCTATGGTCTCTAAGTTACATTTGAATTATGACCAACCACCAAAACTCAAAACAGATGAAGCAACTACCCCAATCCCCGTTTGTTTTAAAATAAAAAGAAACCAACATATATAAAATTAATACAAGCTAAAAATGAATCATGCACGGTGTCTTAAAGAAAAAATTGATATATAATAAAGAAAAGTATAAATTCTTCGGTTCATTGAATAATATCTCAAGCACCTAAAACATAATGCGTTAGATATTATCTTATTTCAGCAACGATCATATAGGGGAAATTGTTAAAAATATTTTGTATGTGTTAGTCACTGAAATAAGAAGAAACATTTTTAAATTTAACTAACGAACTGTATCAAATGTTTCAAGTTTCGAAGCATCCAATTAAACTACCAGAAAAATAAACAAACCTGAAAATGTTGCTGTGACGCAGTCCGAGTTCAAGAATTATTTGGGAAAAAATTAAAACATTCAAGAAAAATACAAGTTTGCCAAAGATCACTTTAATTCAAGATATTTCAAAATGGATATTTGAATAAATTTTAAACTACTTGAGGGACTAGATGTGTAAATTAAAAAGCCAAGGTCCAAATCTAAAATTTCCAGGTGTATAAAGTGCCACATGTTCAAAGTTCCAAGCGGTTTTGTTGTAAAATCGATTGCTACGTGAATTTGGAAACTGCAATCTCTGTTCACCGTTGTGTTCGTCAAATGTTCAAGTAAAAACATATCGCAGACGCAGCTCACTAGGGATGAGTATTGGACCTTGGAACTGAATCGAACTGAGGCTGGTACTTGGATCCAGACCGATCCGGACCTTCTAATAAGTAATAAGTGCGGTTGCTAGTTCTTCACTTGGGCACATTCTATTCCTTGGTTCTGGTTGCCCGGACCGCCTAATACGTAATAATATGTAATAAGGTGCGGTTCCCATAACCGAGAAGGTATTGCATGGTCTGTTTTCGGTTCTTCTAAAGCTTTTTCGGTTTGGTTCTTTCTCGGGTTGGTCTAGGTCAGTCTGTTTCTATACCCGAGCTGATCCCTATAGCTCACTAGCGAATCCTCGACAAGCTCCTAGGTTCATCCCCTAGTCGCAACACAACATTCCTCGGTTCTGCTCCTCGGGATGTTCCATTTATACTCTTCACAGTTTAAGCCTAGATGTGGAAGTCCAAACCTAATTCATTTCAACTATGACTCTTATACCAAATTGTAACACCCCGGATGTTTATCACTTTAATATGTTTGTTTAAAAGTTTATGAATTATAGTCATAGATTACAAAAATATAGCTTAAAAAAAACCTTACTTTTAAAAAAATTATACAACATTGAGGTTACAACTTCATATCAACAACCATAGAAAAGTTATCATTCATGCCAAAAGCAAGGTCCCACTTCTAAATCTTCTAATAGTATCCACTTCTAAGATTGTCACTTCTACTTCTTTATTTTTGAACCTAAGATACATGACATTATAAAAATAATTGCAAATTTGGTTCGTGCGGCTTACCAAATATGCATGTTAGGTCCATTTTGAAACATCCATGCACAACCGTCCGAAACTTTCACGCATGTTTGGTCCCTCGCCTTGACTGTCGTTTGAATATGCTCGTTAACTCCCTTGTTTGTGACGACGCCTAGTAATATCAAGTATTTTAGTCATCGTTGAGCCCTGTTCTGAGTGAATTATATCTCATAAACTGTCATGTTACCCACTTTTCCTGTCTAGTGTTTGTGTGTGAAAAACGATAAAAACAGGGGTTAAATGCATACAAAATGAAGAACTTTGGAATGAAGTCCACTTTTAGGCGAAAAGACACGTGTATGCTCTTCAGTCCGTGGCCTGAAGAGCACGGACGTCGTGAAAAGTCAATTAATGGATGAGAAGTTTGACATTTGAAATGTGAATATCGGGGTTAGAGATAATGTTGCACCGCAATTTTCACCCTTACGCGTCGCGCCCAGTCAGATTTTGCAACTATAAATAGAGGCATCTAGTTCGAGTTTCGGGAGCGAAGAATTGACCCAAAGGTGGAACCTAGGCTTCTTCGACTCGTGTTTTCAGATTTCAGTGATTAAAAGTTGGTATTTTCTTAGTTTAGTTTATTTTTTCGTATTTTATAGTTTTGTTTATTGCTCGTTTCTAACGGTTCTGGATTGTAGAATCCGCTGGAACATGTCGGTTCTAGAATATTCCCGAAGTCAGATTCATTCGACTTTCGGTTTGGTTTTTAGTTTAATGAAATCATTCAGTTTCAGTTGTTTTGCGTTTTCGATTTTCGTTTACGTGTATTTGTTCATCTGAGTATTTGTTGGTATTGAACACTTCTGATTTTCTGAATACTCTTCGGAATCAGATTGTGTAGTTGGTCTGGATCGAGATATGGAATTGTTTGGTTCGTTAATGCTAGTTTATGTTTCGGTATTTGTGGTTTATTTGAGTGACATCATAGTTTGGTTAAATTCAGACACATATATTCAACCACTCACTCCTTGGATTGACCCTTACTTCCACTTAAACTAGTGAGTTTGTAAGGTAATAAATCTTGTATTTTTTACCGTATCAACGACTACGATGATGTCAAAATTTGGCGCCGTTGCCGGGGAGTTGTGCACTTGAAAATATAGTGTCTATGGTTTTTGTTTTCTGTTTTTTTATTATAGTTTTTAAAATCCAAGTTGATTTACTTTTTGTTTGACGATCGTTTGCACTTGTGCATGCGTACGCGTCGAGGTGAACCATGGTCACCTCTTTTGTTTAATTCTGAGATTGAACGAACCACGCGCAGAAATCGTGTGTATAGGCGCTTGATCAATATGAGTCCAGATAATGTTACAATAGAAGAAATTACAATGAGCCGTTAGGCGAGGTAATGGGGGATCATCGTTTGTACCTCAGTTTCAGCAGAATTTAATATAGCTTCTACTAGTGCTAGTGGTGGTGCAGTTTCGGTCCCTGCACCCATACCACCATGCACTCAGCCTACTGTTCCACCATTGAGTCAACCAATCACCAACCCTGTTGGGAATCCTGCATTTGCAACGTTGACATGGGGAGTGCAGACCCGAGATGGTACCTCACGTCCGCGTCAGCTAGTGTACGTTTCGCAACCACAACCACAACCATTCCCAGCTTTTAAACCTCAACCACGTATTATTCAACCTCAACCTCAAACCCAATTACAACCATAGCCACAACAACAGCACCAGTATCAATATCAAGACGGAGATCAATGCTATGATGATGAAGATGAGGGTTGGATTCCAAACAACCCTGTCAACCAGAGGCAGCAATGGAACCGAGGTCAGGGACATCTGAGACAACAACAACAGCAACATCAGCGGCAATGGCAACGATATTACAACAATGAGTTGTATAATGACAATAATTTCGTTCCTCCCTTGTACTTTGCACAACCAATAAGGCAGTCGGTTGCGTCGCACTTCCAACCACGGGAGTACGATGATGCATCGACGATATATATTCCAGATAATGTTGATAGTCATGTAGAAATTAGACGTCAACTATTAGGAGTATTACCTGATTTTAGAGGATACAAGCAGGACGATCCATATAATCACTTGTATGAATTCTTAGCGATAGCAAATGGTAATATTCCTAGGAAAACCAATAGGAACATCTTTAGGTTAAGGTTATTTCATTTCACTCTTAAATATAAGGCTAAGTAGTGGTTCACGTCTTTGCAACCAAATAGTATCACAATACGGGAACAACTTAAGGCAAAATTCCTACAAGAGTTTTAGCCTGCCAGCAAAATGTCGGAAATCACGAGAGAAATACAATATTTTCATCAAAAACCAGGAGAGGCATTTCACGACGCATTTGAAAGGTTGAAAGAATTAATGATATCCTGCCCGCACCACGAGTTCCCAAGATGGCAACTTGTCAAATTCTTTTATGACGGGGTATGTCACACCCCGATCCTTGGCGGAATCGATCAAGGCGTGATATATTGTTCAAAGTCTCATGACAACTATGTTATGATATGATTAGATTCAATTAAGTACTAAGTATGCAAACAAAATCCACAACATACAAATACAAATCCAAATACAACAACATTTATTACATCAAATTTAAATAGTCTTGTGGGTTTCTAAGGTACACCCTACTTTTCATCAACTTCATTCTTCAAATCTGCATCATGGGTAAAAACAGGTCAACTACGAGAGTTGGTGAGTAATCTAGTTTTATTAAAGAAAATTGCGAGTTTGAATAATTTTAAATTTGTTTTCTTTTGAAGTTGGCAAGCAAGTGTTATTGAGATAACAGTTTATAAATCAAAAATTGATTAACAAATGATAACAACAACAATAACTCCTCACCCTATATATACATATATATGTATATATATAGGATGGAGCATCTAATCATCATACACACTCAACCACGTGCAATCAATCACCTTAGCGTCCCAAGGTGGGGTGGTCAACCCAATAGCGCTATTATTGTCCATAACGTACCTCAAGAATACAGGCATAGTCATGGAGATTAGACTAAAATTGTTAATGCACTACAAGTACATGTAGCGTAAACAAATAATAATTATACAAATACTGATTCACGTATAAATGTCCCAACAATGTCTCAATGGTGAAAAAATAATAAAATGAAGTTGGAACATATTAAAACCACATGATACACCCCAAAAGTATTGAAAATTATAAAATATGGGGTAGATTACTCACATTAGTCCAAACGGAATACGCGTGTTGTACGATAGACGGCTCGGGTCAAAACGACGTGGAACCTATTATAATTAATAGTTTTGGTTTAGGAACTACTAAATGGGAATATAGTATTAATAAGAATAATTAGACACATATTCTTATATTAGATGAATTAACAATAATCCAAATTTTGTTTTGAATATTAATGTATTCATATGTTAAATGAATTTTAAATTGAATTAATTACTTTGCTTAATTAATTTATATCTTCACTTTAGGAAAGATTTTAATAATTTATTATTAAAATAATAACTAGTCAAATTATAAGTATTTACAGATTTTATATATTATAAACAATTATTTATATGAAATAATCATTAAAAATGCATTTTTACATGCTTAGATATTTAGGAAAATGGTTTTAAATACTAAACAGTAATGAAACATTCTAAAATTATCAGAAAATCATTATTTCATGAAATAGTAATTACTGTAAAATTTTCATATTTTTCTTAACTGCTTTAGTATTTATTTAGTATTTTAATAATTAAACCACAACAAAATTCGGGAAAAATAATACATGATTCTAAAAAATTCTGGAAAATTAACCATAGTTTTCTAACATTATATTGAGCCTACTTTAAATATTTTGGATATTTTGGACTATGGGAAGTATTTCTTATGTTTTTCATTATTAAGTAATCAATAAAATCATAAATAATAGGAAAATATTAAGATAAGTTTATTAGACTTTTTATTTATGATTAAAATGTTATATATGATATTATGATAAGGTTTTATAATTTTTTGGCATGTGTAGCTATTTATTATCAATTTAAACCATTAAATAATCATTAAATCAGGAAAAATACGCAAATATTCTTACAAAAATCTGTAAGTTTTTTCATGGAGTCTTTAAAATGTTAATAAGGTGCGAAAAATATAGAATCTAGTTTTTAACATACATAACTATATTTTGCAATTTATTTATCTATAACAAAATAAAATACAAAATAAGCATCAAACAGTAATATAAATGCATGAAACTTTATAAATCCACTTTACTCAATATATGGGTTGTTCTAAAATTTTCCCAGAATTTATTGACTGAAAAAAGTATTTTATATGAATTATTGCCCTATTTTATTGCAATAATTATAGTAATTCAATAAAAATAAGTTATTTTCTGAACATTTCCAGAACTTTTTATTTTATTGATGGAATTTTGAGAAAAATAAGGTTTATATATAAAATGAGTTTTAGATATTTTGGTGGATTTAATTTGTTTCATTAATGAATTTGAAACTTTTAACAACATACCTTGATGAATCCTTCAAGAGGGATGGAGATTTGAGTATGAGGGATTGTTCTTTGCTGGAAAATTGATATTTCTTGGAAGAATTTCGAGATTGAGAGTGAGAGAAAGAATAGAGAGGGTTTTAGTGGTGATGAGAATAATGTGTTGGGAGAAAAATGAAAGGAAAGATGATGGGAGGTGTGAGTAGGAGACCATGGGAATAACTTTTGGCTTTTGGTGGTCTTCATAATTTCCCACTAGCACAAGCATCTCTATGTAATACACTAACTAATATAAAAATTTTATAAAATTTAATGTAGAGTTTATAAAAATAGAGTTTTATAAAAAATAGGTTATTATTTGATTATAACAATCTACTTTGATTTGAAGTTTAATTATAGCATTCAAGTTTGATTCTTTTAATTTAATTAGAGCATCATACTTTGATTTGATTTTAATATGGTATCATAATTTAATTTGATTATAGTTATAACGTTATACTATGCTATATTGCTATTAACGTCAATTTATATCGTATTGTATGGGTTTTGATCCTATTAGCGTCAAGTAAGCTCGAGTAGGGTTTATTAAATTTCCAATTGGGTTGGGTTGACCCGAATCCATTTTAGGCGGATGTCACAGGGTGGACACGACCAATCAAGCCATGATGAACGCGTCATCCAGTGGGACTATCATGATGCAGGACCTAGACGATGCTTGGAGATTCTTGGAACAATTGAGTAATGGTTCCAAAACAAAGTATTCTGCAAGAAAGCCAGTCAGCACAGCAGCAGCAGTCGGGGTCGACAATGATTGGAAGAAGGAGGTCATAAAGGAAATAGGAGACTTGAATAGGAAATTCGATCGATTGATGACAACTCTACAACAAGGACCGCAGAATCAGCAAAATAATCAACAAGGGTAGAGGTCCTAGGAGGTCAATCAGGTATATGGTCAAGGCCAATACAACAACAACGGACGACCGTACAGACCTTATAATCATGGAGGTCAGAATTACAATGGAAACAATCAGCCTTACAACAATCGTCAGAATAACTACCAAGGGCCACCTTCCAACCAGCAACAACAATTCCAGGCTGTTAACAATAATGGTCCCAGTAGCAATAACAACAACAATAGGGGGTCGATGACAACGCCAAGTAATATCAAGTATTTTAGTCGTTGTTGAGCCCTATTCTTGGTGATTTTATATCATATATGCTGTGGTTTTCTCACTTTTTGTGTCAGTGCTTGTTGGAAAGAAAAGTTACAAACAGGGGTCAAATGCGTACAAAATGAAGATGTTTTGGAGATAAAGACAAAACAGTCGCCTGAACACGCGCGTCGCGGACAAGCATGTAGGCGCGCCGCACTGAGTCAACGATAAGGCGGTGGGAAGAATTCAAATGACGAAAAAAGCGAGGATAACCCTACACGCGCGCCGCGGATATTAGTATTGTGCGACGCGATCACTTATTTTCCACAACTATAAATAGAGGTCATTAGGTCGAAATCAGCAGGCAAGGAACGACCCATAAGGTGGACTTAAGGCTTCTTTGACTCCAAGTTTCGGATTTCAGCAACCATTCGTGGTATTTTATGTTTCTTCATTTAATTTCATTATTAGTTAGTTATTTAGAGCTTATAGCTTAGTGTTTGTGGGTGTGACAACCATTAGCAGTAGGTTTAAGTTTCTGATTTTTATTGTTACTGTTTCGAATACTTTGGATCCGAGTTTATACAAGTTAATCATTCGGTTAAGGTTGGTTTGCTCATTTTACCTTTTTTTATGCGTTATTGCTTGGATGTGTTTGGATTGTTTCTTGTTGTTTTTGGATTTGAATTATACTTCTGATTTCAGTGAACAACTTTGGTTTAGAAATTGATTTGGTTTGGTTTGGTTAATGCTAGATTTAGTTTTTGGAATTGTTTGGATATTAGATTTTTGAACTGTTTTTGGAAAAGTAGAGACTAGTCCCTCTAGTTGTAGCGTGACACTCCAAGTGGAAATCTATCACCTATCTTGACCATGAAACTCCTGTGGATCGACCCTGACTACCACTGTACTAGTGAGATTGAGGTATTTTATTATTTTTGACCGCATGACGACCGAGGCGATGTCAAATTTTGGCGCCGTTGCCGGGGAGTTGTGAGCTTAAGAGTAGGTGATTTGTAGGGAGTTTAGTTCTGATTTTAGTTTTTGATTTTGAGATTTGAGTTGGTTAGTCTTTTTGTTTTGGTTTTGACGGGCGTATTGCACTAGTGCATGCGTACCCGTCGGGGTGGGCAATTATCGCCCTTGCGTTTTGACTTGGAAATCGAACGAACCGCATGCAAGAACCGTGCACGTAGGCGTTTGGATAAGATGAGTCTTAGTAGTGTTAGTATAGAGGATTTTACCCATGAGCCCATGGGTGAGGTAACAGGGGGAATTCCATTTATACCCCCAATGTCAGAATTTCCATTTGGGAGCACGAGTGCTACTGGTGGTGCGGTTTCAGCCTCCGCATCAATACCAGCATGCCCCCCGCCTTCAATTCCACCATTACAACCACAAACCACCAGCATCCCTTTTTCAGTTGCTATGGCTTGGGGAGAGCCGACCCGAGATGGCAACCCACCGCCTAGACAGCAAACCACCATTTCTCAACCACAACAATCACAACCATTACAACCACCATACCAACCTACCATCTTTAAACCACAAACCGCTTTTCAAACCTTACCGCAACCAACCCAATATGTACAACCACAACAGCCTCCACCGCAGCAATATCAATATCAGGAGGTCGAGCACGGATATGACGAGGAGGATCAAGGCTGGATTCCTCCACAACAGAAAACATGGAATCGAGGTCGGGGACCTCCACGAAGGATGTAGCAGCCGCAAGGTCAACAAGGGTACAACAATGATCATCACTATAACGCTAACTTTGTTCAACATTTATACTTTGCACAACCGAGGGGGCAATCGGTTGCGTCGCATTTCCAACCGCAGGAGTATGACGATTCGTCGCCCATTTATATTCCCGATAATGTAGAAGCTCATGTAGAAATTAGGACACAACTTTTAGGTATATTACCGGAATTTAGGGGTTATAAATAAGACGATCCATACAATCATTTGTATGAGTTCAGAGCCATAACAAATGTCAATACCCCCAGGAACACAAATAAGAACATCTTTAGGTTGAGACTATTCCCATTCACTTTAAAGGACAAAGCAAAGTATTGGTTTACATCTCTTCAGTCCAATAGTATCACCACATGGGATCAACATAAGGCCAAGTTTTTACAAGAATTCTACCCAGCTAGTAAGACTATTGAGATTAGACGAGCCATCCAAGATTTTCAGCAGAAGCTTGGTGAGGCATTTCACGAGGCTTGGGATCGTTTGAAGGAATTGATGAGCTCTTGCCCTCACCACGACATTCCGAAGTGGTAGTTGGTCAAATTATTCTTTGAGGGTGTGTACTTAACAAACCAAGCGATGATCAATGCATCATCCAGTGGTACCATCATGATGCAAGATCCTGATGAGGCTTGGCAGTTTCTGGAGGAGCTCAGCAACAGATCAAAGGCGAATTTTTCTACCAGGAAGCCAGTGAGCACAGCTGCAGCGGTAGGCGCAAAAGCAGATTGGAAAATAGAGGTCAAGAAGGAGATTAGTGAGTTGAATAAGAAATTTGATACGCTCATGAACACTTTCCAGAACGGGCCCCAAAATCAGGAAAAAGGAGGTCAAAAAGGACAAAGGACCCAGGATGTGAATCAACTTTTTGGTCAGGGTCAAGGACAGTACAATAACGGATGATCTTACAGACCATACAATCAGGGTACCCAAAATTTCAATAACCAGTCCTACGGTAATTGGCAGAATAACTATCAAGGGCGGTCATCCAATCAAACCAGGCAATTCCAACCTGTGAACAATAGTAGCCCGAGTGGGTGCAGCAGCAACAACAATAGGGGGTCAACTAGCAATAGTAACAATGCCCTAGGAAGCCAAGAAGACCTGACTGCAAAGATGTATGAAATGTTCAACACTACTTAGCAACAATCCTAGGCTAATGCAAAAGCCATCGCCAACATGGAGAGGCAGATCGCTCAGATGGCTGAGGATCAAAGAAAGAGGGACAATGGTAAGTTGCCGAGCACTACGGAAATCAACCCGAACCATACTCAATGGGCTGGAAAGGAGCACGTGAATGTCGTTGAGGCCGAATGGAGGAAGGTGACTGTAGAAGACTTACTAGGATATGAAGAAGAAGTTAAGGTTGAAGAAGAGAAAGAGAAAGATGAGGAAGATATTCAAGTTGAGAAGGAAACTCAAGTTAAGGAGGACAAAGAGGTCCAAGAGGAGGAGCAGCCAATGGTGGCTGGCATTAAACAAAGGAAGAAGGATAGGAAGTAAAAGAAAAAGCAGGAAGTGCCAAACAAATCAACTAGGCCATCAATAAATCAACCTTTGTGGGATGAGTTGAAAAACGCTCCTGAAGATACAAGGATTCTTCAGGAGATGTGCGAGAAAAATGGAAAGAGCAAGACTCCCACACCTGATATGGTGAGGTTGATGGTTAAAGCTAGCGAGGCATTGTTGGGAACATTGCCTAAAAAGGAAAGAGATCCTGGATTGCCGTTGATTACCGTCACTGTAGGAGATGTGGTTATTAGGAACACCTTGCTGGATTTGGGGGCGAGTGTTAACATATTACCAGGATACTTGTACGACAAATACAATAATGAAGAGTTGGAACCAGCGAAAACAGTACTGCAATTAGCCGATCAGTCAACTAAGGTCTGAAGGGGCAAATTAACAAATGTGATAGTGAAAGTGGATGATTTCTTTTACCCCGTGACTTCTTAGTTATGGAATACGAGAGTTTGGAGGACGCACCCGCGCTGATCCTGGGACGCCCATTTTTGGCTACAGTCGGTGCTGTTATGGACTGTAAGACGGGAGATTTGGGTATCTCCTTTGGGACGAAGAAGCGTAGACTCAATATGTTTAGGAGTCCCATATCTCTACCACAAGGGTATGATGATAAGTATTGGAATAACATTCTGTTAATGGCACCAGAGACCAAAGATAAAGGAAAGATACGGACACGAGCAGGAGAAGGTGGAAAAGAAGAGATCCTGAGGGAAACAAAAGAACATCCGCTATCAACCATGACAAAGTGTAGCTGCTGGACATGATAGAAACGATGGAATTAAGACATCAGCAGTATGAAAAGGATGCTCGGTGTAGGGAGGCAAAAGTCTTCGAGCTCTTGGATGCACAGCAGCAGTGGATTAGCCAAGTCAGCGATCGGATGACGCAACTCACATCATTGCTGGCAACGATGGTTCACAACTTTGCACTCGAGATGAATAAGATGATGCCTCGGGAGGATCGTGAAGACTAAGAGGGATCTGTCTGGCTGAAGACGTTAAACTTAGCGCTTGTTGGGAGGCAAACCATCCTTTATAGGTTAGGTATAGTATTTCTTAGGAGTAATTAGGATGATATTATCATCATCGTTGCAGGTGTTATTGGTTCGAGGCAAGTGTGGGGTCAACGAAGGAGTTTGGAAGAATTGAAGGCCGCACCGCGGTATGGAGTTTGGCGCGCCGCGCTTACGCAAAACAACCCGATGCACAGGGGTTGATTTGGGGACACGCGCGTCGCGGCTAAGCCCTTACCTGCGACGCGGTAAACGATCGGACAGACGCTTATATGGTGAGTCATATTCATTCGTCGCACTCACACAAAACCCACGCCGCACCTTAGAGCTCCGATCAACCAACTTATTTCTTGTGTTTTTCTCGTGTATTTGATTCCTACGATCGAGGTACGTCATTCTAACTTGTTTTTACTAGTTAGAACAAGCATTTAGGCTGTGAAATTGAGCAATTTCTCCAAAAAACTGAAAAACTTAGAAATCGGCAATGCTAGCTCGTAGGGTGTTTTGTTTGCAAAATAATCACCCTAGAGGGGCTAGTCGGTGCTTTGGCTACCTTGTAGTTGTATTGGATTGAGTTAACAGGTAAAATCATCGATCTGGGGTTTGGTTTTCGAAACAGTCCTTCGGCGCGCCGCACCCTAGTTCTTGGGCCGCGCCGCACCTCGGTTGGGAAGACACAGGGACTAAATTTGCAAAAATTTTTGTTTATGTGGTATGTTTGTTTATGTAGATGCCTTTCAGACGTGACCATTCTTTCCTTCAGTTCCCTGAGATAATAGATAGCACTCCCAAGTACATTGCACGGAGGGACGCGCTGATTTCTCGCCGGGTTCTCGAGGTAACCATTTTTGATCGGCATATTCTTGGTCAGGCCAGATTGTGGCCGAGATCGAGCCATTTCTTCATCGCACCTAGGCCGCTGGGGAGTTCGCATTTACGTGCCATGGCTGGAAGAGGCTGATGGCCAACCAGGACGACATCGTTTACATGGAGCTTCTCCTGGAGTTCCTATCCACAGTTCACTACACACCGAGTGTGCGGGAGACACGACCCAGCCCAATTAGCTTCAGACTGGGGGAGTTAGCAGGGAGTGCAGTATCCGAGACTTTGGGAGGCGCATTACAGAGGAGGAGCTCTAGAGCCGTCATTTCGCGCCATTTCTTCAGGCGTGTATTCAGGGGAAGCCGGATCGGGCTGCCAATGCGGCTATTTGGACTACGATGTCCAATGTAAAGTTCGAGGCGGGGTCGGCCAGGGAGAGCCAGCTCCGCAACCCGCTTCACCGACTCATGTACCGCATCATCTCCACTTCTGTTATGTAGAAGCAAGGGGGTGAGAAGATCTCCGGCGAGGATATGACATTCATGTGGGTGCTCCTCGATCCCACCAGGTTCCTCCATCTACCTTATGGCTTGGCGGTTTCCCTATCCACCCGAGCAGCGGGTGCATCCAGCAGCAGCCCCTTGGCCGGCGGGCACTACATTACCCGTTTGGCCCGATCATTCAGTTTGCTAACTGCTGAGATTGTGGCGACTTTGACAACGATACCGCCTGCGCGCACATCAGTCCGGTTCTTGGAGAACATGGGACTCATTCATCAGCCGCAGGCGGGGCGATACTTGAGGATGGCGACGGAGGTGCCACAAGCACCTCGACCAGCCCATGCTCAGGAGGAGGGAGCAGCGAGGCGTCGCCAGAGAGTTGCTACACCACCAATCCCACCAGCAGAGCCACAGCAGCCGGATGTGATAACAGCTGTCCGACGATTGGAGGACAGGGAAGCTGGTATTGAGGACCAGCCGGCATGGATTGGAGAGGTACTTTTGGAGATGGCCTCTCAGCAGGGACGACGCCCACGACCTTTCCCGGCCCAAGCACATGATCATGAGGCAGGTACTTCCAGGCCACCCAGAGACGATTGATGTATTTTTCTTTTCTTTTTTGGGATATATGTACCAAACCTATGACATTATTTTATCTTTGTTTGTTTATATTTTAGATGTTTTTTGTTTGCATTTGATATGTTTGTGAGTAATGCATGTAATACCCGAATGGAGACTTTTTGGAGGAGTTGTTTCAGGAAAGTGTGGGGTCACCATGCCCCCTCCACTTGCCATGATCACCGGCGTGTTTTACTGTTACGCCACAACTCCTGGAAATCTGAATTTGAAGCAAGAATTGTTTGTGTTTTTGTACATGTGACAATCAAGTACCATCAAGCAGTCAACCGTCTAAGAGGTAACTCTTTCTCCTTTGTTTTTAATTAATTTTGTACAACGGGGACGTTGTACGGTTTTAAGTGTGGGGTATGGACGGTCAAAAGAGTATTTTTTGAAAATTTTCGCGAAAACAAGTCATTTTCAAAATTTTTAGCAACTTTTTCAAAAATTTTAAGAGATTGTAATTTTGAAACGAATAGTTTGTGAATGTTTATAGCATTGGTATTTTTCAAGAAATACTATTTAGTTGTTATCATGCTATGAGTTTAGTCAGATAAGTTGAGTTTTAAAAGTTAGAAGATTGGAATATTTTAAGTTTGAAATTTAGGAAGGGACTGTCAATCAGTGGCATTTGTTGTTCGAGCCGGTAGGTCTAAAATGGGTGGGACTTATGCACCTTACCACCTAAGATCGTCTAGTCTGGGATGATATTTTTTAAAGCTCGTTACACGGACAGCATCGAAAGTCATGGATAGTTCTTTAATGGCCTTTAGAATCTGAATGAGTATGTACACTCTATTGTGGACAAAAAATTTGTAATCCAGGATTCTTTAGAAAGTCATGAATTCCAAAGAATATTCTGGTTATGTTTTCATAAACTATTTCACTCTCTTGCTTGGGGACAAGTAAGGCACACGTGTGGGGTGTTTGACAACGCCTAGTAATATCAAATATTTTGGTCGTTGTTGAGCTCTATTCTTGGTGATTTTATATCATATATGCTGTGGTATTCCCACTTTTTGTGTCAGTGCTTGTTTGGAAAGAAAAGTTACAAACAGGGGTCAAATGCGTACAAAATGAAGAAGTTTTGGAGATAAAGACAAAACAGTCGCCTAACACGCGCGTCGCGGACAAGCATGTAGGCGCGCCGCGCTGAGTCAACGATAAGGCGGTGGGAAGAATTCAAATGACGAAAAAAGCGGGGATAACCCTACACGTGCGCCGCGGATATTAGTATGGCGCGACGAGGTCACTTATTTTCCACAACTATAAATATAGGTCATTAGGTCGAAATCAGCAGGCAATGAATGACCCATAAGGTGGACTTAAGGCTTCTTTGACTCCAAGTTTCGGATTCTGCAACCATTCGTGGTATTTTATGTTTCTTCATTTAATTTCATTATTAGTTAGTTGTTTAGAGCTTATAGCTTAGTGTTTTTGGGTGTGACAACCATTAGCAGTATGTTTAAGTTTCTGATTTTCATTGTTACTGTTTTAGATACTTTGGATTTGAGTTTATACAAGTTAATCATTCGGTTAAGGTTGGTTTGCTCATTTTACCTTTATTTTATGCTTTATTGCTTGGATGTGTTTGGATTGTTTCTTGTTATTTCTGGATTTGAATTATACTTCTGATTTCAGTGAAAAACTTTGGTTTAGAAATTGATTTGGTTTGGTTTGGTTAATGCTAGATTTAGTTTTTGGCAATTGTTTGGATTTTGGATTTTTGAACTGTTTTTGGAAAAGTAGAGACTAGTCCCTCTGGTTGTAGCGTGACACTGCAACTGGTAATCTATCACCTATCTTGACCATGAAACTCCTGTGGATCGACCCTGACTACCACTGTACTAGTGAGAGTGAGGTATTTTATTATTTTTGACCGCATGACGACCGAGGCAATGTCAATCCTCCATCCTCTAGTAGTTGTTTTCACAGCCCTGAGTTTATTAGCGAGAACCACATCCAACAGACCATCAGGATCAGAAGAACACCAAGCGTTTTGTATAATCATCTCCACACCATCAATTACCAACCAAGAGTTATAAAATCGAAATGGAGTGGGGGCGAAGTCCATTACTTTCGAATTTAAGATTATTGGGGAATGGTCTGATAAATCTCTAGGCAATTAACGACTTTTATCATCAAGAAATTTGGGTAAGTACGCGTGTATATAGTTATGAACTTGGTTGGTTTCACATTACAAACTCGAAAAAAAGGAACCTAACAACTATTGTCGATTTAATATGATGGCCGGGAGAAAAAGGATGTTCTAAATATAAGGATATGAAGGGTCGCAACGCCGGAAACAATGAGTGGACGGAAGTCAATCGGAGAACAACCAGGAAATCGGCGAATAACAATCAGGAGATCATCACGTACTTTGTCTCTAACATTCCTGAAGGGGTAACCAGTCAAGAGATTAAGAGGATCTGTGCTGGGGTTGGTTCAGTGACTGATGTTTACCTAGCAAGAAAGAATGAGGTGAACAGACTGAACTTTGCTTTCGTTAGATTTAAAGATGTATCGATTGTGGAAGAGATTGTGGAATCACTCTGTATGGTCAGATGCAAAGATAATATTCTTCGTGCAAACGTTGCTCGTTATCAATGGCACCCACCGAGGCCCCGTGGCCGTCGTGGCTTAACTCCAAACCTTCGTCATAATATTCAGTCAGGAAGTTTAAGAGACGGTCGATCCTTTGCTGATGCTGTAAATGGTAACTCTAACTCTCCTTCTACTGATTGCAAAACAAACCCCCCCCGGTACCCTTGACCTTGAAATCGAATCCGGAGATGGTGGATTGGATGAAAAATGTCACTCTAATGGGTGAAGTTTGTGATCTTGACCGTCTTTCGTCCATTCGCTCCATTATTAACAATGAGGGTTACGATGAAACCTAGATTAGATATCATGGTGGTCTTTACATCAGCATTCAATTCAACTCGTCCAAAGATGCTCAATGTTTCATTCTGGATAAGGATAAGTTGGGTAAATGGTTTAAAAGGCTCGACTATGCTGAAAAGTTTGATGCCCGCTTCGAAAGAATAATATAGTTAAAGATTGTGGGGCTTCCAATTCATGCATGGGACGAGAATAACTTCAGCATTATAGCTAACAACTATGGAAAAGTAATCGATAGTGAAAATTATTTCGTCTCTCGTAAAGATTTGTCCTTTGCTAGGGTGGGAGTATTATCGGCATTAAGGAGGAAAATTAACGATGAAATCTCCGTTTTCATAGATGGGTGTAATTATAGGATCGGTGTGATGGAGATAGACGATGATTGGTCCCCGTTCAATTCTGCCTCTGAGATTTCTCAGGACCTTTCCGATGAAGACGATGATGACAATTGCTCGGATCAAGACGAGGATGATCGTGACGAGATATCTGATACCTGGGATCACAATTCTGATGACCTTGAAGACGGGGAAATCCCAGCGAATCAAGATGGGGAAATTTCGGCCGATCATGACGATGGAATTACGGCTGTTCAAAGTTTGCCTACGGGGATGGGTAATGAACCGATTAGTGCCACAGTGGAAGTAGTGGGTTCCCCAAGAAAATCCGATGAAATCGAAGAGGCGCACACTAATATAGTCAACCTTTCCAAAGAAAATAATAATATCGGCGATGATGAGATGGATAAGATGAGCTCGGTGGGCCTGAAAAAAGACCCTGTGATTCAACAAAATGAAATTACCAATCCACCTTCAAGTGGGCCTAGAAATGACCTGGATGCTAGCCCAATACATGTTAGTTCTATATGCTCAAGGATGATCATAAAATGATATTACTAATAAATACATGATCCTATAGGGTCACACCAACAACAAGTTTGACACCAATTGATCATTTAGAACGTTAAATTTTATTTAACATCAAATGATACTAAACTTGCAATTTAATCTTGTAGGTTATTATTTGAGGTAAATAATAATAACTACAAAATTAAAGGTTGATTAGTAATTCATATGTGATGAATTAGTTAAGTGTAACAATTAGATTGTTTAAATTGTTAAACGATTTAATTGATTTATAAGTAAGCCTTTTATTTAATTTAATTAGTAAATTAAATATATATATATAAATATATTGTTATATATATATATATATATATATATATATATATATATATATATATATATATATATATAATTATACAATTAAGATTGTATATTTAGATGGTTTATTTATATATATAATTATGGGTTAAATGTTATCCCATTAAAGAAATAAGAAGATGTATTATTTATAAGCTTATGATTATCTAAGTTTTATAAATAATAAACCTACTAACTCTCCATGTGACATCAAAAATTCAGCCAAGATGGAAAGAAAAGAATGCATTAACTACTTAAAAGTGGTTGAAGATGCTTTGTGTCTTCAAGCTTTTGATTATAGAAATCAAATGGATCTATCTTTTAAGCTAGTTGCATGTGCTTTTCTTTCTTTGTTTGGGTGATATAATGGTCGACATTTTGGAGGAGTTTTACACATCATTCTTGCTTCAAAAATCAGCCAAAGAAACTCTCTAAAAGCTCTCTTGATAGTTAGCAAAAATTGGTTTTTGGTTTCACAAGAAAAGGAGTTCTAACTTGCAAGTTGTGGAACTAGCATTCAAGGGTGTTCAAGCTTGTGGTGGATCAACTATAGAGGGATTCTAATTTGATTCCTAGCTATCAAAATCATCCATATCAAACCCAAGAACAAAGGTTATGATCTTGAACTTAATCTATGTTTGTTCTTCATCTTATCTCTACATGCATGTAGCATGATCCTCTTGAAAATGGAATTCGTGTTCATGATTTTATGCTTCCGTTGCAAACTCTAGTTTTTGAAACTAACTACATGAACCTTGATTTCCAACAATTGGTATCAGAGCAATGGCTATATTGCATGTTTAGATAATAAGTTTATTTGGATAAACTTGGTTTTTGGAAGCCATGAATGTTCATCTTCTTGAATGAAAGTTTCATGCATGGCTTCTTTGGCAACATGCAAATATATAATCTATGATTTTATGTAACCAACTATAGTTTATGTATGCATGCATTTGGTTACATAGATGTTGCCTTAGAAAAACAAAGTGTTGATTTTCTTATGATTTTTATGTGATAAAATGGTGCATAAACAAGCCAAGGACCATATGATGCATGTTTTGTGTTTGTGTTCGATATGGTTGTAATCTATTCATTTATTCAAATGGTTTGTAATAATAATTAGTTATTTACTTCCTTTTATTCATTTTGTAATTGTTAGAATAGTTGTATTTTATTTCATTCACAAAATGTAACAAGAGAAGGAAGTAAGAAAAGATTGCACCCAACAGCAGCACTTTCTGAAGAGCTGCTGTCCAGATTTGAAAAAATGTTTTGAAGTGTTTTATAAATTCATCTCTTGGTCATTTGATGATATACTTGTTGGTAACTTTAATATCTAGTATATACATTAAGTTTCAACAAGTATTAGCATCAATATGGCCAAGAATGAATTGAAAAATGCAACAAAAAACACATTTTTTCTTCCTGCTGCCCCTGAATTTCGAAAATTTTGAAGGCTCCATAGAAAAATCACATGTCACTCAATGGTGTCAAGAAATGGTGGTTCAAGTATCATTTGATGATATAAGAAGCTTGGCAAAATTGTAGCCAAAGCGCAAATCATTTGGTTGAGTTTTTGTCACTCTTTTTGTCCCTAGGTTTGACTTGATATTTCATGTGTGGCTCACATGAAATATCAAACTAGTTGGCTTGTGTTTATGCACCCATGCATGCTTGTGATGTTTGAATGTTTTATTATGTTATGTTGTGGATGAAAATAAGATTTTGCATGCTAGACAACCTAGATAATTAAACATAATCATCAAGGAGTTTGTATTTTCAAAAGTTGACATTTAAAACATAAGATGTGATAAAATGGGTTTTATTAAAATGGGTTTTGTTTAAAACCTATTAAGTCAAGTTTTGAAAATGATTGAAACAATAAATAAAATGGAGATTTTATAAACTCTTACAAACTCCAACCCTAAATAATAATGGTAATTATTTAGGATTATAAATTGGTTCTAATATATGTGATCAAACTCAAACTTAATATTGGATATTAATTGTAATCTTGACCACATACAAAGTATCAATAAAATGGAGATTTTATGATTATGGAACCAATTAACAAAATTAGATTTAATGGTACCATGTTCATTGGATGCATGCAATCTACATGATACCATATGTTTTTCAAAATTAGAATTGTAAAACATTCAAATCCCTTATGAAATACGAATCTATGCCGTCCTTCTTAAAGACACTCATGTATCACTTGTATTTCCTTGTGGGATAAAGGATACCTAACCACTTGGAGTCTCCTTGTGATACAAGAAGTAGTTTTTCAATATTGATGGGATAAAGGACACCTAACCATTAATAGTTGTCAAAACTACACGTCCGTTTAAGTAGGATGATTCGTTTGGAAATCTCTTGTGATAAAGGTCACCTAAGCATTAGAAATCCAAGGCATAGATGGGATCAAACATGCCAAACTTATAAATGTTATAATGGGATCCCATAACTCTAGAAATTATATTTGGATATAATTGGTAAACCGTTACCTACCTTGTTGATTCGAATAGGCGGGATAAAGGATACCTAACCACTTATTCGTGATGCAACTTGGATTCTAGACCTTAATTAATTAAAGTTTATGAAACAAGAAGGGGTATTAATTAAGGACTTAATATCATAATTTACTAAATAGAACCTTGCTAAAATTTTGTAGATGGCACCTAACAACACACACTCGGCTCCTAACAAAACCTCACTACGGTCTCTCCTTGAAGGAGAAAAACTTAACCATACCAACTTCTTGGATTGGCACCGTAGTGTGAGAATTGTTCTCAAACAAGAAAAGAAAGAATATGTTCTCAATGAACCACTTCCAGAAGAGCCCCCTGCCATTCCTAAGCCCGCACACGATGCATGGCTTAAAAAGATGGATGATTCCATCGATGCATCATGCCTCATGTTGGCAACAATGATTCCCGACCTTCAGAAGGATTTGGAGAATCATTCAGCCTATGACATGATTCATCAACTAAAGGAAATGTTCCAACAACTTGCAAGAACGGAAAGGTTCGAAACTGTTCGGGCTTTCCATGCTTGCAAGATGGAGGATGGGCAGTCGGTAAGCTCTTATGTGCTCAAAATGAAGAGTCACATTGATCATTTGGCACGTCTTGGAGTTGTGATGCCCGAAGAGCTAGCAACGGATATGATCCTTAACTCCTTGACAAAGTCCTTTGATCCTTTTGTCATGAATTTTAACATGAATGGTTTCAACAAGACTATCCCGGAATTACATGGGATGCTAATTACCGCGGAAAAGAATCTGCCTAAGAAAACCACTCAAGTTCTCATGATCAAGGAAGGTGGAACAAAGAGAACTAGACCAGAACACCCCACCAACTCCAAGGGCAAAGGGAAAGCAAAAGCTTTCAAAGGTAAGGGCAAGAAAGTTGTCCAACCTTCCCATCCGCCCAAGAAGAAGGCAAAGGTTGCCAAAGATGAAACATGCTTTGAATGTGGCAAAGCTGGGCATTGGAAGAGAAATTGCCCTACCTATCTTGCGGAGTTGAAGAAGAAGAAGGCCGGTGAAGGCACTTCAGGTATCTATGTGATAGACCTAGAACTTTATAATTTATCTCCTAACACATGGGTATTTGATACTTGTTGTGGAACTCACATATGTAATATGTTACAGGGGTTCAAAAGGAGTAAGCGACTGAAGGCTAATGAGGTAGTACTTCGGGTTGGAAACAATGCAAGAGTTGCAGTGGATTCAATTGGAAGTTTCGATTTATTACTACCTAATGGCTTGTGTATGACATTGATGAATGTTTACTATGTTCCTAGCTTGACTAGGAATATTATTTCAGTTGTTAAATTAAGACAATGTGGATTTGATCTTTCCTTGAATAATGATGATATTTGTGTTTACAAAAATAATGTATTCTATTTTGAGGCTAGGCCTTTAAATGGAATTTATGAAGTAAACCTTGATGAAAAGACTAACCATAGCTCTTTATACCATACTTTCACCAAGAAACCCAAATATGATTTGAGTCAAACCTATCTATGGCATTGTCGCCTTGGGCATATAAACAAGAATCGCATATCCCAACTTCAAAAGAGTAGACTTTTGAAGGCAAATGAGAATGACTCATTTGATATATGTGAATCTTGTTTACATGGCAAGATGACTAAAGCTCCTTTCTCCGGAACCAATGAGAGAGCAAAGGACTTGTTAGGAATCATACATACAGATGTATGTGGTCCTTTCAAGCCAATGACTAGATATGGTGAAAGATATTTCATCACCTTCACTGACGACTTTATTCGTTTTGGATATGTTTATTTGATTAAACATAAACATGAGGCGTTTGAAATGTTCAAAACGTTTCAAAGTGAAGTGGAAAATCAACTCAACAAAACAATTAAAGTTCTTCGTTCTGATAGAGGAGGTGAGTACTTAAGTACAAACTTTATGGATCATCTTAAGACTTGTGGAATTGTTTCACAACTTACTCCACCTGGAACACCACAACATAATGGTGTGTCTGAGAGGCGGAACCGAACACTATTAGATATGGTTCGATCCATGATGAGTAGAAGTACTCTACCTTTATCATTTTGGGGTTATGCTTTACAAACAGCTGCTCGTCTCCTAAATATGGCACCTACTAAAAAGGTAGATAAAACACCTTATGAGATATGGCATGGAAGGGTTCCATCTTTATCCTATCTCAAGGTATGGGGTTGCGAAGCTTATGTTAGACAAGAAGCTTCAAACAAATTAGAACCCCGTTCAACTAAATGTATCTTTGTAGGGTATCCGAAAGATTGTCTTGGATACTATTTCTACAATCCCATCGAGAATAAGATATTTATTTCTCGAAAAGCTGAATTCCTAGAAAACAAGTTTCTGACGGAAGAGGCTAGTGGGAGGTTTGTGGAACTTGAGGAACTTCAGGAACCACAACCTGATACACAAGAAGTTGAATCTAGCATTCAACAAGAAATTGTTGAACCTGAACAAACGGTTGATCAGGAACAAATTGTAACACAAGGTGTTCGCAAATCTGGTAGGGTTCGAATTGAACCAGAAAGGTATGGTTACCTTATGATGGAAGAGGAATGTTATACGATAGATTCTGATGAACCCGTCAACTATCAGAGTGCAATATCAGATCCTGAATCTGATAAATGGCTTGATGCCATGAACACCGAGATGCAATCCATGCACGATAATCAAGTTTGGAACTTGGTTAATCTTCCTACCAATTGTAAGCCTGTTGGGAACAAATGGGTTTTCAAGAAGAAAATCGACGTGGATGGAAATGTTCACACTTTTAAGGCTAGACTTGTCGCTAAAGGATACTCACAGACTCATGGTATTGACTATGATGAGACATTTTCTCCAGTGGCAATGATCAAGTCGATTAGGATACTTTTTGCCATAGCCGCATACTATGATTATGAGATATGGCAAATGGATGTCAAGACCGCTTTCCTTAATGGATACTTATTGGAAGATGTCTATATGGAACAACCTGAAGGTTTTGTCGATCCCAAGCATCCAAACAAAGTGTGCAAGCTTAAAAGATCTATCTATGGATTAAAGCAAGCGTCTCGAACATGGAACATCCGTTTTGATGAAAAAATTACGAGTTTTGGATTCATCAAAAATGAGGATGACTCCTGTGTTTACAAGAAAGCTAGTGGGAGCATTGTCATAATCCTAGTATTGTATGTAGATGACATACTTTTATTTGGAAATGACATCCCAACCTTAAAAGGTGTCAAAGCGTTCCTTGAGAGTTGTTTCTCAATGAAGGATCTAGGGGAAGCTGCTTATGTATTAGGCATAAAGATCTATAGAGATAGATCTAAGAGACTTATTGGTCTTAGCCAAAGTGTATATATTGATAAAATCTTGAAAAGGTTCAAGATGCAAGACTCCAAAAGAGGATTCTTGCCAATGCCTCATGGCACCATCCTAAGCAAGTCTCAGTGCCCAAACTCTAGGACTGAACTTGAAAGGATGAAACATGTCCCATATGCTTCGGCAATTGGGTCCATCATGTATGCCATGTTATGCACTAGGCCCGACGTCTCATGTGCCTTAAGTATGACTAGTAGGTATCAACAGAACCCAGGTGAAGCCCACTGGACTGCTGTAAAGAACATTCTTAAGTACTTGAGAAGAACTAAAGATATGTTCTTAGTTTACGGCGGTTTGGAAGAAAGCTTAAAGGTAAAGGGTTACACTGACGCAAGCTTCCAAACAGATAGGGATGATTCGAAATCTCAATCTGGGTATGTCTTTATTCTAAATGGAGGAGCCGTGTCTTGGAAGAGTTCCAAACAAGAAGTGATTCCACAATCCACTACAGAATCTGAATATGTTGCTGCTTCGGAAGCTGCTCAAGAAGCTGTCTGGATGAGAAAGTTCATAGAAGATCTAGGGGTTGTTCCTTCCATTCGGGACCCTATAGAAATCTTCTGTGACAATCTAGGTGCTATAGCTCAAGCAAAGGAACCTAGATTGCATCAAAAAACCAAACACATTCACCGAAGGTATAACTACATTAGACATGAAGTTAAGAATGGTGAAATTAGTATTCACAAGGTTCATACAGATCAAAATTTGGCAGACCCATTCACGAAACCTTTACCCCAAACTAAGCATGAAAGTCATGCTAAGGGTATAGGACTCCGTTTTTCTAATGAATGGATTTGATTTGTGTTTAATGTTTTATGAATATGAACTTATGTAAACGACAAGAATTATGTAATATATGTGACATGATGTTTCATTCATAATTTTGTGTTTTATTAGCATGTTTAATCCTTGAATAATTTGATTATTCTAAACGTCCATAGTCGATCATAGTTGTGGGAGCAATTATGAAGTAAGACTAATATGAATTGGATTGGTTGACTTTTATGGGTAAAAGTAGCAAAAGGTTGCAACCAAATTCATAGGTACTTGTTAGTGAACAAGTATTGGACTTGACCCGTTTCAAGATCACTCCATGGATCATCATCATAAGTGATTCTTGAATAAAGGTATTATCAATGTATCCTTTGACCTGAGATACATATTTGGGACTCAAGTGTAGAGTGTACTATGCTTTGATATGGTTCACTGTTGTTCTTGAAATACAGACAACCATAAAGGCCATACTCATGCATAGTACTAACTATATGAGGGGCGTATGTAGTCAAGACGGGATTTGTTCCTCTTATGTGTTGAGAGTTATACATCTAAGGCGCCTGATTGAAAGTTGAACATAAAATGAGAATGATTAAGATCCATGTCTCATGTTCAACATGATGTCTGTGACAAAGGGATAATTGATAGATAACCTTACACATCAATTAGAGCCTCGTGTTTTCTGAAGAATTGAATGTTGTTGAATGGCACAATGTCATGTGTTATTGGGGGCAGTAAAATGTTGCTAGACGTTTACCACTGTCTATATCATTCTGTGATGCAACCTTGTGCAAGTGGGAGATTGTTAGTTCTATATGCTCAAGGATGATCATAAAATGATATTACTAATAAATACATGATCCTATAGGGTCACACCAACAACAAGTTTGACACCAATTGATCATTTAGAACTTTAAATTTGATTTAACATCAAATGATACTAAACTTGCAATTTAATCTTGTAGGTTATTATTTGAGGTAAATAATAATAACTACAAAATTAAAGGTTGATTAGTAATTCATATGTGATGAATTAGTTAAGTGTAACAATTAGATTGTTTAAATTGTTAAACGATTTAATTGATTTATAAGTAAGCCTTTTATCTAATTTAATTAGTAAATTAAATATATATATAAATATATTGTTATATATATATATATATATATATATATATATATATATATATATATATATATATATATATATATATATATATATATATATTATACAATTAAGATTGTATATTTAGATGGTTTATTTATATATATAATTATGGGTTAAATGTTATCCCATTAAAGAAATAAGAAGATGTATTATTTATAAGCTTATGATTATCTAAGTTTTATAAATAATAAACCTACTAACTCTCCATGTGACATCAAAAATTCAGCCAAGATGGAAAGAAAAGAATGCATTAACTACTTAAAAGTGGTTGAAGATGCTTTGTGTCTTCAAGCTTTTGATTATAGAAATCAAATGGATCTATCTTTTAAGCTAGTTGCATGTGCTTTTCTTTCTTTGTTTGGGTGATATAATGGTCGACATTTTGGAGGAGTTTTACACATCATTCTTGCTTCAAAAATCAGCCAAAGAAACTCTCTAAAAGCTCTCTTGATAGTTAGCAAAAATTGGTTTTTGGTTTCACAAGAAAAGGAGTTCTAACTTGCAAGTTGTGGAACTAGCATTCAAGGGTGTTCAAGCTTGTGGTGGATCAACTATAGAGGGATTCTAATTTGATTCCTAGCTATCAAAATCATCCATATCAAACCCAAGAACAAAGGTTATGATCTTGAACTTAATCTATGTTTGTTCTTCATCTTATCTCTACATGCATGTAGCATGATCCTCTTGAAAATGGAATTCGTGTTCATGATTTTATGCTTCCGTTGCAAACTCTAGTTTTTGAAACTAACTACATGAACCTTGATTTCCAACAATACATACCAACATTCCCAATTACTACTTCGAATTTGTTCCGAGTAAAAGACGGAGAATAGACAGAAGTGACCTACGATTCAATCCCTACAAACGGGTGCAACCGGTTGCTAGAACTAACTCGAATGCATCCATCGATCTCAATAAATATGTGGGCGACCATTCTGAAGCTACTCGAGAAGTCAGTGTGGCCCCTTCTTCTTCCTCTTTCTCATCAAAGGAAGTTGAGCATACAGTCCGAATTGGTAACGAAATTGGATTCCAAATTAGTGGGGATAATGACGTTCTCAAATCGGTCAATTTCGGTGAAGGAGCTGAACAAAATCCAAGATGAATTGCATGTCACTAAACATCAGGGGGCTTGGCGACAAGAACAAGGTCGAATGGATAAGCAGATTGAGAAGAAATCTCAAATTGCTATTTTATGGCATCCAAGAAACACAATTATCTAATCTTCCTATTGAGAAGAAATCACAAATTGCTATTCGGGTATTGACTTTGACTCGGTGGATGCCATTGGAAGGTCTGGTGGGCTTTTATCCATATGGGACAACTACATCTTTTCGAGGCAAGATACTGTCCTTCTCTCCATTGTAACAGCAAATACAAAAGATTATATGATCAAAAGTATAACCACCAGCTGTCCGTTCTCTTTATCCTATACGCATGGCTGAGACGTCTCATTACTACACAGTGAAGAAAGGACTGCTTCCTGCTCTCTAATATCCGGTTAATGGATTGCAAACAAAAGAAAAAGGAAATGTTGTACTTGACTTGCTGGCACATGGATGTACGATATGTTATGCTCTTTATTATTTTTGAGTAAATTACAATAATGGTCCATGTGGTTTGCATGAATTTTCAATAATCGACCAACTTTTGAAAAAACCTCGAAAATGGTCCAAATTAAAGATCAAGTTGCAAGAATGGTCCAAAGGTCACGGTAAAAGGCAATTTTACCCTTTTGAATTTCTTTTTCATTTTTATTTAAATGTTTTATTTATTTTAGTAACTAAAAAAAAAAGAAACACACCTCACCCCTACCCTTACATCTCTCTCTCCTCTCTCTCTCTCCCAAACAAAACCCAGATGCCAGAATCAAACGGTTACCTTTTAAATTCAAATTCGATATGGACTTTACAAGACAAAATAACTTTGAGGTTAGATTTGCAACAAAAATGGCGATTAATCTTGCATTTGGCAAGTAGCAAGTTTGAATTTGGTAGTTACACTATGTTCTCGAGCTCGATTTGATGATCTATCTGAACTGAAAGTCAAAATCAAGATTTTCATCGGGATAAACGATAAAGGTGACGGAGATGGCCGCTGCATGATCTGCAAAATCAACCCACGGGAAGAAGAGAAGATCACCTACAAGACCTGCGTCACCCCTTGGCATCTTGACTGTCTTTCTGCTCGTCCTTAAACCCTAGCCGGTGCTGATGAGTATTTTTTGCACCAATCAGGTTGCTTGGAAGTGTCCTTGCCTCCCCCTCGTCGACTGTCGTGGCACCCCGCCACCACCGTCGCCGCCGGCGGTGGTTTCTGCCGTTGTTTATGTTTTCCGGTGAGAGCAGCGTCACAGTAGCTATAGCTGCTTCCAACTTCGGCCTGTTGTCTCCCTCCTCACGTCTAAATCTTCTAGTCTCTCTCTCTCTCTCTCTCTCTCGATCCCTTTCTCCCTTGCGCACACAATTTCCTCCCCTCCTTGCCTCTCGATTGCTCATCTGAAGTTCGTTGTGTGCGTGTCTGTGATTTTGGGTTTATATCTTGGAATAAATTTGCTTTCCATTGCTGCCATCCTGAAATTTTCTCAAAAGCATGGAACGGGTAAAATATTTACCCCGTGCACCAAGTCACTTTAAAATGAAGGCTTTTCAAAAGCCTACTGAGTGGTTAGAGCAACGTGAAATAGGAGATTATGAAGCAAAAGAAAAAAAGAGTATGAGGCAACTTTTCGATTATTCCTCTGAAAAGAAAAGTAAATACAGAGTACTTGAAACAAGAAAACGACTCTACCTATTTAATATCAAGGACTTGCTAAGAATAAGGAACGAATTAGCTGAAACTTAAGAAACATGGCCAACATGGCCTTTGATCTAGTCATACATAAATAAAGAAAAAAACTCGAGAAAACAAGTAAGTAAAATTCTCCTAAAAGTTCTGGATTATAGCCAACATAAAAATAGGTCATATATATGATTACCATTTATGTGTCAAATTAATATGGATGAAGGGATAAACTAATTTTGTTATAACCATAATAATTGCTTTTAACCATACGTTAACCCAACGATCGATTTGATATTAAGCAATCGATTGGGAGAGAAACAATCAGAGCCATCGAATAGTTGAACGACAACCTGTGATTGGAATTCGACGGTGATGATTTTGGTTAAACTTTAGATGCAGCGGATTGATGAGAGAGAGGAATGTAAGAGAGAGAAGGAGAGAGTTGTTTGATGGTGTTTTCTGTATCGAGAAGGAAATAGAGTTGATGAAGACGAAGAAGACGATGAAACAGTTGGAGCAGAGTGTAGCCATGGCTGGAGAGAGAGAGAGAGAGAGAGAGAGAGAGAGAGAGAGAGAGAGAGAGAGAGAGAGAGAGAGAGAGAGAGAGACGCAGGGGTGGGGGTGGGGTATTTTTCTTTTTTTAATTACTAAAATAAATAAACCATTAAAATAAAAATGAAAAAGAAATTAAAAAGGGTAAATTTGTCTTTTTACTTTTTGTTACTTATTTTTGGACCATTATGGAAAGTAAATCCGAACACTTGGACCACTATCGAGGTTTTTTTAAAAGTTGATCGATTATTGCAAATTCATGCAAACCACATGGACCATTATTGTAATTTACTCTTATTTTTTAAGGGTAATCTTAAATAAACCTCCTCCATGTGTGTGGGTGTATGTATTATATGGGTTGACCCTCACACATACATGTCACATCATAAAGGAATTTTTTACCAATACCTTTTTTTAAAGGTTGAAACCAGTCAACACTCAACATTAATTGCAACATGGTCCTCTTTGATGTCTCTTTTGACCAATAAATGTTGCTGTTACAATCTTATGAAGACACGTCAAAAGCAAAAGTAATTTTTTTTTTTTTGGAACCGGCAATTTTAACACCTTAAGGGTATTCAGCCTTGCAACCCAGAACGGTTGGCAATTACCTATGGCGCAAAGTCTTTCCTCTCCACCTGTTTTTCGCTGACCAGGGAAAATCCCCCACATGGGGTTAGTAGAAGTCGAACTCCATACCTTCCACCACATAGGTATATAACCCGATCGCATCCACCCAGCTAGGCTGGGCTTCACTTGCGCAAAAGTAATTAGTTGCTTTATATCCGAATGTTTAATCTTATTAACCGATGGATGCTTTTCATATAGCATTAATTGCTATCCCACGTGTAAAGGTAAAGAAAGGAAACACGTCCTTGTATTCTATTATCCGGGTTTGGTGCTGCTTCATTTTTTTTTTTTTTTTTTCCATTTGAACGAGACCGCTACAAACGTTCCTTTTACTATCACATGGATTAACAAGTACACTGCTGAAATATTTGTGATTTGGGCTGTTATATGCGTATTGGAGTGATAGCATCTTGGGCCTAATGTTTCGAATGGATTTATTTGAAAATTATGTTGGACCATAGTATTCAGAGTTTGGGCTTTTGGGTTTCATACAAAACTAATCGTGGTGTGGTTTGGAAGCACATATGTGGGCTCAATTGTCATGTTGTGGACTGTATTTCATGTGGGCTGAATTTGATATTATCAGACATGGGCTTTGTTACGGGGGTTTTCACAATTATTCATTTATCAAGAGGGAGTTTTTGGATTGATTTTTGCGGATCGATCACGTTCTCATGATCATACTGTTTTATGATTTTGTTGATCATAAAAAGGGGAGATTGTTAGATATTTTATTGGTCATTCGAGAAGTTGATTACCGAAGATTATTTACGCGTTGATTGATTTCGTTTTCTATGCCACGTCATCCATTCCGATATTTGAGAGGGAGATCGTTAGGTGCAAAGTTCTTCATGATTATGACTTGGTGGCATGAGGAAGACCCCCTTAGGTGTATGGGCTTGTGGGCTTGTTCATTAGGCTTTTTATTTTGTCTAGACTATAAATAGTGATTTTATTATTATTTGTAGTTAATGATTCAAAAGGGGGCTTAGTGACGTCTTAGAGAGAGAAACAATTACTTGTAAAAACCCATCATATTGTAAAACCATCGATCAATACAATCATTCGACTCATTGAATCCTGATTGATGTCGTTATTATTCTGCATTTTGTCAAATCATCACTTAATAGAGGGATAGATTGACTTGACTTTGGGACTATACTTTTGGGTTTTTGTGATCTATAACACGCTCTTTTGAAACCTATGTATAGTTATGTAAAAAAGGTCTTTTGTAACCCAGTTTTTGGGACATGTTTGTATAAATACTTGTTCTTTTGATAACTACTTGTGCTTCTGTTGCTTAACTTTGATTACACCATAAACTCTTGAGGTTATATTGAGTAATTATTGGTGTATTTCGAAGATAAGAAACTAGGCGTTACAAGTTGGTATCAGAGCAATGTTTGAGTGAACTAGACTTTAAAGGGTAAGTTATAGACTCAAACTAATAAAGAGAGAGGTCCCAAATTGTCCCTATGCAACTATTCCTCTGAGCACATGTAATGAGTATGTGTGTTATTTTGAGAATCTTGAAGAGTTATGTGATATGAAAAGAGTATTGAGATATATTAGGTTGTAATGAGATAAATTTCTTTTCAGCCTCATTATGAGTTCTAGAAAGGAAAAAGAGGGAAGTGATCGCCAAGAAGAGCAATCAGGATCACAGGGTTAGGGACTGGGGCGCCAGCCCGAAGGCGAGAGACCGCCTGAGTTATCACCATCCTTACAAGAGCTTATTGTTGCGGAGGTAGCAAAAGCAGTCAAAGACTTACTACCTACTTTAGTAATGCCTCAGAGCCAACGGGTAGAGACAAGCGAGGCCAACCTCATATTACTCCTGTAATTTCGGGGGGGGGGGGGTCCGAGAGAACCGGTTATTATACATGCTGAAACAGGAGGGTCTGGGGAACCAAAAGGTTGTAGTTATGAAACATTCGCAAATGTAAACCGAATGATTTCTTCAGTACCGATGATCCTATTGTTGCATGAAATTGGTTGACACACATCGAGAAAGTTTTTCGTACGAGAAAGTGTGCGGAAAAAGATAAAGTCGAGTATACTACAAATTGTCTGCATAAAGACGCCCAGTTCTGGTGGGAGAACATAAATCTTGATATAGAGAAAGGGTTGGAATCTGAACCGACATGGGAGGAATTTAAAACGAAGTTTATGAAAGAATATTGTTCAAATACTACAATGAAAAGTTTGGAGGAGGATTTTCTGAGATTACAGCAAGGGACACGGTCGGTACAGGAATATGCGACGGAGTTTAATGAGAAAGTCAGATTTGTCAGGTAGATACTGAAGAAAGAAAGATTTATAGGTATCTGTGCGGATTGATGACTCAGATACGAGAATTCTTACAGAGTTCGATACGAGAATTCTTACAATTATTGATAACCGACTTGGGGAATCTGATACTTATTCCTCAAGAGGGGCTTCGGAGAGATCGACAGCTGGTGTTTCCTTGAAAGGTGAAGAAAGTGTGGGAACGGAGAACACAAGAGGATGTACATTTAAATCGTTCCTTTCTTGTAGACTAACTGGATATTTTGGTAGTGTTGAACCAAAAGTAACCATAAGGTGGGTTCGGGAAACCGAACAAGTGATGGAAGTTAGCAAGTGGTTGGAAGGCAATAAGGTGTAATATGCTTCATGATTGTTAAAAGATGATGCCTTGGTGTGGTGGAACACGTTGTATAAGGGCCTTGGGAAGGATGCAGTATACAAGTGGTCATGTGCTGAATTTGTTTCTCGTTTCAAAAACAAATTTTGTCCCACAAGAGACATAGAGAAGTTAGAGGAAGATTTCCTTACTGTAAAGAAGGGTAACTTGTCGGTGGACGAGTACACCAAGAAGTTTTGCGACATGCTGCCATTTGTAGGAGAATCTTATCCCACTGCTCGTTCCAGGGTCAACCGTTATGCTCAAGGTTTACCCTGTTAATATGAACTTGATGTGAAGAGAACCGAAACTCTGGATGATGCTATCATTGCAGCTAGAAATGTGGAGGATGTAAGGAAGCGTCAAAATAAAGAACGACCAAGCTTTAGTGATAAGATAAAATATGAAGGTAGTAGTGGAAACTTTAAGAAGAAAGGAAAGTTTCAACCAATCCAGTCCAAGCAGGGGAGTACAAGGAAGTGTGAAAAGTGCGGTAAGGAACATGAAGGTGATTGCCAGTCCGGGGCCGGAGCATGTTACAATTGTGTCCAGTTTGGTCACAAGAAGAAAGACTGCAAAGTAAAAGACATTAGCGAGGTGGAGTGTTATTTATGCCACGAGAAGGAGCATTTCAGTTCCAATTGCCCAAATAAAGGTAGTGAGACCCTAATGTCGATAGCCCAAAAGAAACTCGAATTGCAAAAGGTAAAGTATCGGGCTTTTCAGATTACCCAAGAGGAGGCGAAGGAGACACATGATGTTGTCTCAGGTATTCTTTTTGTTAACTCACTTTCTGCGTACATGTTATTCGATTCCGGAGCCACATATTCATTTGTGTCACATGAGTTTGGAGTCAAATTAAAAGTGGCATTAGAACTATTAGATGTAGTTTATGAAGTGGAAGTAACAGATGGAAAGTATATAGAAGTTCAACATATGTATAGAAATTGTGAACTTAATATTGATGATAAGAAGTTTCGTGTTAACCTTCTTCTGATTAGGATTAAGTCCTTCGATATAGTAATTGGCATGGATTGGCTTGGTGCTAATGATGCAAAGATAACGTATGGCCTAAAAGAGGGTGTCTGTCAAAACACTTGAGGGCAAAGTTTATGTATATGGAGAAAGAAGAAATCGTGTGTCGACCCTAAATTACTGTGATCAAAGCTCGAAAGTGCCTTGCAAAAGGATGGTCTTCTTTTCTAGCTTACATGATGACCTCAAAAAAAGAGAAGAAGACTTATAAGGATATTGAAGTAGTACGTGAATTTCCAGAAGTTTTTCCAGATTAATTACCCGGTTTACCACTCGAAAGACAAGTCAAATTTCGAATAGATCTTTTTCCAAGAGCTGTCCCTATTGTGCGTGCCCCATATCGATTAGCTCCGACTAAAATACATGAGTTAATGACACAATTGCAAGGATTACTCGATAAAGGATTTATTAGGCCTAGTTCTTCCTATTGGGGCGCTCCTGCTTTGTTTATGAAGAAGAAAGATGGATCAATGCGTATATGCATTGATTACCGTGGGCTTAACAAAATCACCATTAAGAATCGTTACCTTTTGCCACGCATAAACGATCTTTTTAACCAATTGCAAGGTGTATATTATTTTTCAAAAATGGACCTAAGATCCAGTTATCATCAAGTTAAAGTAAAAGAGGATGATATTGAAAAGACTGCCTTTCAAACCCGTTATAGCCATTACAAATTTCTCGTGATACCATTTGGTCTTACCAATGCACCAGCCATTTTTATGGACCTGATGAATCGGGCCTGTAAACCATTCTTGGACAAGTTTGTAATTGTATTCATAGATGATATTCTCATCTATTCAAAGAATAAAGAAGATCATGAACTTCATTTGTGGGCGATACTCGAGATGTTACAGAAAGAGAGATTATATGCCAAATTTTCCATGTGTGAGTTTTGGATGCGAGAAGTACAGTTCCTTGGTCATGTGGTTTCAATCCAATGAATAAAACTAGATCCTTTGAAGATTGAAGCGGTAATGAAATGGGAACCTCCAAAGACACCAAATAAAGTTAGAAGTTTTCTTGGTCTAGCTGGGTACTACCGAAGATTTATTCAAGATTTCTCTCGGATAGCAGTACCTCTCACTTGACTAACACGAAAAGAAGTGAAGTTTAGTTGGTATGAAGAACGAGAGAAGGCATTTGCTACACTCAAATAGAATTTATGTGATGCTCCTGTTCTCACTTTACCAGAAGGAACAGAAACCTTTATAGTTTACAGCGATGCTTCCAACCGAGGGCTTGGGTGCGTATTAATGCAGCGAGGAAAGGTAATAGCCTATGCTTCCCGACAGTTGAAGGACCTCGAGACGCGATATACCACTCATGATCTATAGCTTGTAGAAATTGTTTTTGCATTGAATATTTGGAGACACTATTTATATGGAAGCAAGTGTAAGCTTCATACAGACCATAAAAGTCTCCAATATGTATTTCCACAAAAGGAATTGAATATGAGGCAAAGTAGATGGCTTGAACTCATTAGTGATTATGATTGTGAAATCATATATCATTCTGGAAAGGCAAATGTTGTAGCTGATGCATTGAGTAGAAAAGCTTCGGAGAAAAGAATTAAAGAAAGATCAATGCGAATTGAACTGGTGTCTAGAATTACAGAAAGAATCAAAGATGTTCAACAAAAAGTGATGGCTAGTGATGATGTAAATAAGGAGAAGTTAGGAAAGAGTATGGTATTTGAAGAAAATACTCAACGTTTGAAGACCTATAAGAACCGAATTTGGGTACCAAAGACCGATGGATTAAGAAAGTTGATTTTAGAAGATTCCCATAAGTCTAAATATTCTATACATCCGAGAAGTACAAAAACTTATCAATATCTAAAAAGACAGTATTGGTGGCCGGGAATGAAGAGAAGAGTGGCCAAGTACATCTCTAAGTGTACAACATGCGTACAAATGAAGGAAAAACATCAAGTTCCATATGGAAGTGCTCAATCATTGCAAATCCCAGTAGGAAAGTAGGAAGATATAACTATGAATTTCATAGTTGGATTGCCAAGAACGAGAAGAGGACATGATTTTATTTGGGTCATTGTTGATAGATTAACAATGAGCGTGTTATTCCTAACAATAAAAGAAACTACTCAACTTGAAAAGTTAGCTCAATTTTCTATAGATGAAGTGTTCAGACTTCATGGTGTGCCCTTATCAATAGTATCAGATCGAGATCCAAGATTTACTTCTAAGTTTTGGGATGCTCTACAAGAAAAGTTAGGAACAAAAATTCATATGAGTACGACGTATCATCCACAAACAGATGGTCAAAGCAAAAGGACTATACATACGTTGGAAGATATGTTGAGGTCGTGTGTTATAGATTTTGGGGGGAATTGGGATGAGCATTTACCCCTTGTAGAATTTGCATACAATAACAGTTACCACTCCATCATCGTAATGCCACCTTTTGAAGCATTATATGGTACAAAGTGCAGAATACCTCTGTGTTGTCTTGAAGAAAGTGAAACAAAACTCACGGGACCAGAAATTTTATGCATTACCATATGATTTACAAGAAGGCGATCTGGTAATGATAAAGGTGTCACCTTGGAAGGAGATGATAAGATTTGGTAAGAGAGGAAAATTGAATCCAAGGTATACTGGACCTTTTAGGATTTTAAAGAAAATTGAATTACAAGCATTCAAGTTAGAACTACAGCAGGATCTTGGTGCAATACATGATACGTTTCATGTATGTTACCTGAAGAAATATATCAGAAAAGAAGAAGTGATCATACCCTTAAAATATGTGAGAGTAGAAAACCCCAACAAGCTAGTAGAAGAACCCGAAGCCACGTTAGAAGTAAAAACCAAGAAGTTAAGAAATAAAGAAATTGATCTTGTGTTGGTCAAGTGGAAACATTCACTTGGATCAGATCGAACTTGGGAGACTTTAGATGAAATGAAGAGAAGATACCCAAACTTTATAAATTACGGGAAGATTCCGAGGACGGAATCCTCTTAAGGAGGGTGAATGTGAGAACCCGAAAACTTATAACAAGTAAGTTGTATTATAATCTAAATAATACTTAGTTTATCATATTTTGATTTTTAAAGTAGAAAGTTGTAAATAAGGGTATTTTGGTCTTTTGACCTTACGAGTGACTTTTGTGTAATAATATTGTGTATTTGTGATAATAGTGTAAGAAATAGAAACTTTAAATGAGATACTAAGAGTTCTGGGCCAAAAGTGAATACAAAGGAAGTGGAAGGGCCAAACTGTAATTATAGCATAATGGGTAAGTATATAAGATAAGAACCTTCCATTCCTACCCATTTGATACGTGCATAACTTCAGAGAAAGGAAAGAGAGTCGAGTTCTTTAATTTCCCAGAGAAATTGAAGCAAGAATTGTTGAATTAAACCTGGAAATTGTGATTCCCAAATCAATTGGAGGTGCGGATCAAGCAATAGCGAAACAAGGGAAAGGAAAAGAGGTGTTGAACACTTAGACATTTCTAACAAGATCTAAGGTGAGTATGTGTTTATTTTGGTGTGGTACATAACAAATAATCTTTTTGTTCATTATGAAGCACTATATGAAGTTTAAAGCTATAGAGTTAAAGCTAAGTTTATAAGAGAATGATGATATTTTTATACATTTGTATGATAGTTAAAGTTGATATCTTTATATGAATATAGTAGAATGAATATGACTTAAAGAGTTAAAGTATTGTGAAGAGTTGTCCGGACTAGGACCTTACCCGCTTGAAGGGGGTGCACAAAACACTATTGGGATGGTACCTCCCTTCGCAAAGTAGTGATCTTAGCATGCCCTGATGGTTAAGATTTGTTTTTTACATGAAGGGAGAAAGATACATTGGCACACCCTTGTGGTTAGATTACTTCTATGCCATGAAGGGAGATAAAAAAAACTAGCACGTCCTTACAGATAGATTAGTTCCATTTTGTGAAGGGAGGTTAAATACAGAAGTTTTCCCGTATAGAAATGTAAAGCAAAAAGACTTGATACTTTTTTTTCACATTACTCACAAGACTTAATGTTTTACATATATTTGTTTTTGTAGAAATGTTGTGTACCCAGGTGATAAAGCAATTGAGGATTTTGGGAGAACAAGAAGGTATTAATATTGGGACCTATATTTTGTGGTATGTTTAAACTATGGTAATGTATCTTAATTGTATTACCCCACAGTGTTTTGAAATATGTAACGGTTTTTGTTAAACCTCATTTTGTAATGTAAATTTCGTAATTATAGTTACAAACTTTTGTTTTGAGAATTGGGGTGTTACAATAAGGTTAGGAATTTTACTAAGGAAAATTAACTTAAGGCCATTTTGGTTATTCTACAACATTGACAAGTAAAAGTCTTATCTTGGTTTTATTTTCCTGTGTGCGTGAATTCGGGAATGAGGAAAAAATGATTTGGGGGGTTTTGTGTTCATCAAAAACGCGAAAACAGGAAAGGGAAAGCAGGATTTAGAGATCGAGATGGGGTGAAGCATCGAGAGAAAGCAACAGCCATAGGCTGTTGCTGGCGTAGTTGCGAGGCGGCGACGACGGCCAGGTGGAGGCCTCACGATGACGAAAAGAGAGAGAAACGTTGCTGCTGGTCGGGAACACGCCGGAAAGTCGTCGATTGTGACTGGAATTCATGCAACCTACCTTTGATCCTCTAATTTTTTCTCTCTTGACATAATTCTAAAGGTAACTTCTGATTTTTTGATGAATGCATGTTGGAAATTAAGTTGTTTCTGATTATGTTTCTATGAGTCAAAGAACATCAAAATTAAAACCTTATGTTGTGAAGTTATTAAGCTTTTAAGGTTGCATTTTTTGTTGCTATGATTGGAATCTTGAATTCATGTTGGACTAGAAACAACATCTAATATAAGTGCCTCAATGGATTCAAATGAACATATGGATTGCATTTGTATGGTAGACTACTTGGAATTTGTAGAATGCACCTTGGGATTGTTTGATACTTAAATCATGGGATTGGCACTGAAAATTATGCATAAGAGATTTATTAAAGGATAAAAACAAATTCACTAGTAATTTGGGTACATGTATGAATCAAATTATAATAAATTGAAGGATTTTTGGTGAAAGTTACAAGGATGGATCAAAGTCTAGGTAGCTTGAAATGGTAATTCAATTATGGTGAAAGTTACAAGACGGTATTAGTATTGTTAGACTTACACTTGTAGTTTATCACATAAGTTGGAATTAGAATGGAGTTGTACATTCCAACCTTAGTGGGACAAAACTTTACAACTTGAAAAATTTCTTGAAATTGGTAAAAGGACAAGGAGATGGCCGTTTTAAACATAGATATATATCGTGTTGGAAACATATTGGTACTAACTTATGAGTTCTAAAACAATTTCTGTTTTTAGAAACTTTATTCGTTGAGACTCATCAACATGGCATAGATGAGTTAAATGAAGGATCTTTTTACTTCTACTATTGTAATGAGCTTGTAAAGAGGTAAAACATTATTTGTTGCCTAAATAACCTTGTAGAAACTTGAAAATGTCGTTTTTGGTCAAAGTGGGACGAAAACGGTAAAATTAGTAAAATTGAGTATTTAACTCTTATAAAGCTTGTTTAACTATTGGAATGGAATTGGATGATAGTTGACATGAATTCAACAATTATTAGACAAATTTGATATGTTTAGTTATGAATTATATCTCTAACGTTTATTAAATTGATACTAAGGGATACTTGGAAGCAATAAAGGTCTATAGTAAGTGGATTGGTGTAGCTAGATATACCTAGCTACTGAGGTGAGTACTTGGTACTATTTTCCCTACATGGGGCACATGTCATTAAATTTATTTTCTAGTATTTTACCATACTATGAAAAGTATATTTCTACGGTTTGAAAAGTATGTGTTATGGTTTGAAAATAAATACATATACCTTGGTTAAGTAATATGTTATTAGTTTGCAAAGTAAGTTGCTAAGGAACTTTGATTTATAAAATATGTTTTATAGTTAAATTGTCTTTGGAAGTATGTTACCGTGTATGGTTTCAAGTGACTATTTTAGTTATGATTATGTTATAAAGATTTGTGGGTTATTGTTTTGAGCTTAAAAGTACTTTTAGTATGTTATTTTCCCATTTTCTCGTTTATGGAGTCACTTGATTTAATTAAAAGTTTCAGATTATAGTCAACCTGGGTCTTGCATCATTGTGTGTGACTTGCATGAAAATGGATAAAAGTTTTCTAGACACATTAATACACTATTGGGATGGTACCTCTCGTCGCGAAGTAGTTGTCTAGTTCCTAAATGGAACTCATTCCGAAAAAGGAGACACCCCTTGGGAACAAGCTCCAAAACAAGTAGTGACTCGGGAGGGAAGTACCTGAATGGATGATGGAATAGAAATTCCACCTCAAGGTACATGGTGTCCGCTTGGTGGGACAGAACTGGCAAGGAGCCGGTACCATAGGGATCTGAAGATTTCCGCATTTGCATCATTTGCGCTGATCATTCATTATTTATGTTTATGCTTAGTCGACTCATGTAAATTTTGTTGAAACTTAAATTCCAAGTATACTTTGGGAAGTTTTGGTAATTTAACAATGGATATTTAGATAATTTTTTATTGACGGTTTTTATAATGATTATAATTACTATATGCATAACTATTTAGTAAGATTTATACTTTGTTTACAAGTAATTAAGAGGATGTTGTTTTGGTATTACAAATGAGTAAAGAAAAGGATTATTCGAATTTGTTTGTGTAGTATTGAAACCGGTTATTTTAAGAATGAATTATTTTAACATACGAGCTACTCAAAAGTATGTTGTTTATATAAGTATATTTGACTATTGAGTTATGGTATTTGAGAAAGTTTTCGGAAAAAGGAAATATGATTTTAAGAGTCATTTATAAATTAAAAGAAAGTTATTTTTATTTATTAAATTTATTTTGGGTCTAAAATTCATGTACTCACGAGACATTTCAATGTCTTATGTATTATTTTTAAATGACATGCGTGCTAGGTACTCGGTTGGATCAGAGTCATCAGTTTAGATAGTTTTAGTGACTAGATAATTGTCGAAGATTAGCATGAGAGAAGAATAAAATTAGATGTACATGTTATGTCTTTTGTATAATTTTATTTAGTGCTTCTATGGTTTCTAAATGTAACCCTCATTAGTTGTAATGTGTTATAAATTTTAAAAGCGAAAAATTGGACTGTATTTCAGTTGGACATTGACATCACGTCTAATGATGTCATATTTTTTATAATTCATGTCATGTGAAATTGGGGTGTTACTATTGGATCTATATGCTCAAGTATCATTATGAAATAATATTGCTAATTACATATGATCATATAGGGTCACACCGTTATCAAGTTGGTACTTATTGAATATTTATTAAGTATTTGGTAATTAATAAATAAATTCAACTCTTGTATTTAATTAGATAATAATTATTGTTTTGTGAAAATAATAATTATAAGGAGTTAAACAAATAATTATATCATATGGTATGATGTATTAAGTCATGTACAAAGTTTTGGACACTTTGGGTTACATTAAGATGTAACTCCACTTAGTTAGTTTCTAAAGGAAGAGTGTTGGACACTCTTGTCTTTTTCACCATAAGTACACACCTACCTTGTTTAAAATCATATCTTTTGTATTTAATGATAGTATGGGTCAATGTACTCACTTTTTAGCATAAAATAGAGTGATATGCAAAGTTTGCATTAAGTTTTTCTCTCATATAGTCTAAAAAACGTGGGAACTCTTTCTCTCTCTCTACTCTCTTCCTTTTGTGAAGTTTGTTCGAAGTTTGAGAGTGTAGAAGCACTTCTCCTTTAGTGCTTAATTTGTTAAGTACTTAAAGGCTTAAAAATTTCAGTTTACAAGAAGGAACTAACATTCAAAGTGCCTTTACCTTGGTGGTGGACACTTGTAGAGAGATCAAACTTCTTGATTTTTGCCATCTACCTCAACACCCCAATACCAAGAGCGTTCAAAGGCTTCAAAGGTTATTTCTTTAAAACATCCTATGTATGTTTAAATATCATTCTTACCCATGTAAATGGATCCTTGATGGTTTTGTTTAAAATGGTCTAAAATCAACTAGTTATTTTAAAAAGCTTCAGTTGCCGTTTTAGCGTAAAACGCTCTATTTTATTTATCAAAACCTATCATTGGTATCAGAGCCATCTTTTATATGTAAGAATGATTTATTATGTTTGATAATCTTTGGTTTTTGGAAAACAACGATGGATTTCTTTTGGCTAAGAAATAATCATATTTGTTTTCTTTGACAACTCGTTGTTTTAAAATTGTTTACTTTTTATATAACCATTTTTCCATGCATTTTGGTTATATAAAAGTTGCCTTAGAAAAAACAAAGTGTTTTTTTATTTCATATGATGATATTGTGTATAAACAAGCCATTAGGACATTTGTGGTTGTTATTTATTCATTCATAAGATGATGTAATAGATAAATAACTTTTATTTCATTTTTGTTCATTTTGTATGTAATAGATTAATTTAGACTAGTTAGTTTATTTTTAAAAATGTAACAAGATGGAGCTAGGAAGACCTTTTCAAGACATGGTGGTTTTGAAGACTCTTGAAGTGTCCTTATTAAGTCCTTTAGGAAATGACTTAATAATTGTTGTGATGGCTCACAATAATTGTAGTTAGAAAATGGCTTTGTTTATACACTTTGTGATGCATGCTTGTGATGTTTACTTTTTTGTTATATAATGTTGTGATGACAACCCCGTCTGTTACCTCCTCCTCTCTCACTGTTCGATCCATCATCGATAAAGAAAATTTGACCGGACCCAACTTTCTTGATTGGTTCCGATAGCTGAGGATTGTCCTCAAGCTTGAGAAAAAGGACTATGTCCTTGATGAAACTAACCCAGAAGAACTCCCCGTAAATGCCTCTAAGCAACTAAAGGACGCTCGAACGAAACATGTCAATGATTCGCTCGAGGTGTCTTGCATTATGCTTGCCACTATATCTCCTAAACTTCAGAAAACTTTTGAGTTTCATGAAGCGCTTGATATGATCAAGGAACTGAAAATTATGTTTCAGGTTCAGGCTAAGCAAGAAAGGTCTGAGACCTTGAATGCTTTCATAGGTTGCAAAATGGCCGAGGGTTCTTCTGTAAGTGCTCGTGTACTCAAGATGAAAGCTTACACTAAGTAGCTTGCCCGCCTTGGTTTCCCATTTGGTGATGAGTTAGCAACGGATGTGATCCTTGCCTCTTTGGCGAAATCATTCAATCAATTCATGTTGAACTTTAATATGAATGACTGGGAAAGGAGCATTAATGAGCTTCATTTAATGCTCAAAAATTCTAAAGGGAACATCAAGAAAGCTGGGAATCAAGTGTTGATGATCTGCGAGGGTCAAATCTCTAAGAAGAAAACGTGTAATATTACCGGGAAGGGAAAAGGAAAGGTCCTTAAGAAGGACAAAGGAAAGGGTAAATGGAAGCCTCGTTCCACCAACCCTTCTTAAAAGCCTAAGCCTGCAGCTGACGCTAATTGCTTTCACTACAACAAAAAGGGGCATTGGAAATGCAACTTACCCAAATATCTAGAGGAAGTTAAGAAAAACAAGGCCGATAAGATTGGCACCTCAGGTATGTATATGTAATTGAATTACATGCATTCCGTACTAATTCTTGGGTATTCAATACCAGCAGTGGTACTAACATCTGCAATGATTTGTAGGGACTAAAGAATGTTAGATAACTTCGAGATGGCGATTTGGAATTGCATGTAGGAAATGGCACTCGAGTAGCTGTCAAGGCCATAGGCCAATATCATCTCCTACCTCTAAATAGGCTTTATCTTTTATTGAACAATTTTTGTTATGTACCTACTATAACTAGGAATATTATATCTACTTTCCGTTTGTATGAAAAAGGTTTTCGTTATGAATTTGACTTTCATTCTGGAAACATTTCTGTGTTTAAAGATAATATATTCTATTTTGAGACTTGTCCCAATAATGGAATATATGAGATTGATCTAAACGGTTCATACAACAAAGATAATTCAATTTACAACTTAACAAATAAGAAAACAAAGTCGGACTTTAATAAAACATATTTGTGGCATTGTCGACTTGGTCACATAAACAAAACTCGCATCGCTAAGCTTTAAAAGGACGAAATCTTAGAATCAACAGGCTCAGAGTCTTTTGATGTATGTGAATCTTGTCTATGTGGCAAGATGACCAAGCTCCTTTTACCGGTCTTGGTGAAAGGGCTTCTGATCTATTGGGTGTAACATCCCAAAATTTTAGGGTAAAATTAAAAAAAAAAAAATTAAACGGATACTTCAATATAAGAAAAGCCACTAACTTAATTTTGAAAAAATTCCATAACTTATAAGTTTAATGAAAACATCCCAGGATTAACAAAAGTTAATGAAATCACAACATAGCGGAACATCCATTCAAAAACAGTCCTCCAATGAAGCAGCACAGTGTATACACGTCACGCCTTGCCATCCATGGCACCTGATGTACCTGAAACAGTAGTTTATATAGGGAAAGGGTAAGCACGGAGCTTAGTGAGTTCCTCAAAATACCATACGATCCATCAAATAACATACAACACACAATAACCATTCATATGTCTGTGAGACTCACGGGCTATCCCTGTTCCGCCTGAAGACTCACGGGCAGTTCCCGTTCTGTCTTATCGCTCGCAGGCTTTTCCCGTTCCGTCTAATGACTCGCAGGCTATTCCCGTTCCGCCTATTGGCTCGCGGGCTATCCCGTTCCGTCCACAAACAATCATTATCATAGGAATAATTCATACAATTATCATAACAGGTAAGATCACCTTAGTCTAACATATCTTCCTTCCTACGCATGCAATATCACCTATAGTATAGTGAGAAGACTCACCTGATTATAGTTGACTATATCGTTTATCTTTCTCGGCTTTGTATTTCCTTCAACTTTAACTGTTAACATAATAAGAAATCTATCATTTCTTAATCCTTAACTATATTATAGTCGCATCATTAAACCCTTCAATAATTCCAATATGATATTCCATGATTTATCAAGTAAAGAACAGCCAGGTAGAAGATTAGATGAGGTGGCAGGATCCTTTCAGCATTTTAGCCTTTCGGAAAATCCAACAACCAGATCCCAAGTAATCGGCCTAGTCACCGTCCTCGTAAGTAAATCAATCAGTATTATTTTCGGAAATTACGAATTGTTATAATAACGACATTTTAAGGTTTTTGTTTACTATTGTTAGAAATGAGTATAATATAACATATGTTATACTTATTAAATATTCTACTTCTTAACAAAAACTATTTTACAATACCTAATTAAGCTATAGAAAGGTTTGTAGTTACCTTATGACCAGTCGTCGAGATCTATAACTCCTTCGTTAGGCTTTTAAGCTTCCTTCCGCTCACTTGCTTACACTCTAGTACTTAGAAACCTCTATATATTGGATTGAGATTTAGTTGTGTGGTTTATGAGATGTTTTGAGGGGTATTTATACTTGAATTCTTGAATAAAAAATGGCATGACACTTTTGACAAAAGATTTTAATAATATAATTTTGTTGAAATTAATACCTTCTAGAATCAGTCTGTTCAAGACTGGTTTAGCCGACTTTAAACCCATGAAATTCACGTTTTTATTTGATATTCCAGAAATATATCTCAATACCTTTCCAGGGATGTATTTTACGTATTTATACGATTTTTCTATGATTTATTATGAATTTTTGAAAACAGACTATCTAATCTGTCAATTCCGAACTAATCAGTAAAGATTGCATTTTTTACCATAGATAATATCATTTTCAAGCTTACTATTATTTTTGGTAATTGTACTAGACTCAATTTTTAAACTTTGTGCACTGGTTTGAGGTCCAAACGATTTTTCTAGAATTAATTATGATTTTTCTAAAAACGACACAAAATGCTGATTTTCATATGAAATTGTAACTAAAGTTTTTCTTAGCTTTATAACTATCAAGAATCATATAATTCCTAACACTCTTATTTTAAGTATATGTTATAATCAGGATACGGGTCTTACAAGTCTCCCCCACTTATTTGGATTTCGTCCCGAAATCCGCATTCTCGAACGCCTCTATGTATTTCCCATCGAGTCCTTGTGTCCTTCAAAAATCCTCCTCGTCTTATTGCCGAAACTTTACAAGATTTAATTATCTTTCCCTTTCAACATTCACATACCTCTGTAATAATGCTTAAGGTCCTATTATTCTCATTCACTCCATACTTCTTTTTCTTCTAATTACTCTAGATGTACAAAAAAACTCTAACTGTTTCTCACAGTCCCACACATCGACTTGACCGGCTACTATCTACAGTACATATTTAGTACTTTCTAATCTACCTGTATACATAGTTAACCTAGTTAACTTGCAACACCTAATTTTTTCGTATTTATATGAATTCGTCATATTTCAACACACATTTGCCTCAATTCAACATTTCTTTTAAATACTTTTTGGCTAAATAAGTCTATTTTTGTAGAATCTTCAAATTTTTGTGTTTCACCGAAATATAAAATTTACATCATCTTTTGTAGTAATTTTTTTTTTGGAGTACTGAACACTCTTTAAACTATTTCCATTATATGGAGACATAAAATTTTGTCTTATTTCAAAAGTCTCTTTATTATCTCGTTCTCACCAGAGTCAAGCAGGGAATTTTGAAAAAATGTCACTTGGGGTAGTGAAAAGTCGCATCTACCGTAGTTAGTTTGAATTTCGGTAATTAAAACGTGAGGTGTCCTTTCAGTTTCGTGTGTCCTTTCGGTTCCAGCTGCAAGATACTATATATACAGGTATGTAGTATCATTCATTTTCAGTCTCATCCTCTCTTATCACTAGATTGTTCGTAAACGAACTCATATTTAAAGTCGAGTCATGGAAAACAGATCTTCAATGGGCGATCTGTCGAACCCTGGACCTGGTTTTCCGCAGGGAGAGGGTACTTCAAACCAAGCATTCTTAATAGAGTTTGGTGACTCTAACATTCTAGACATATATCATCCATACTTCGATTACCTTTCTAATGTTTTGTTTGATTTTGAATTATGGTACAGTCTTCCAGATATACTACCAATAGAGTATCTCCACGATGAGCCGGAAATTTTTCCCGAGTTGAACATTAACTCAGATGATCCGGTGCATGCATCTGACTTTGCACTTGATCAGACTCCATGCCTTCTACCAGGTTAAATTCTTTTGAATGATCCATTTATAAGTATTCTATTTTGTTTTATCATTTGACATGTGTTATTTGTAGACCCATTTGTGGATGGTCTAACTGAGTACAATCCATTCATGGACGTGCACCCAACAAGCAGTGAGTTTGTCCCCATGAATCAAGAATTCATGGCTGGTATTCAGGATGAGAATCAATTACAGATGACTCATAACATAAATATTGAATTGAATCCCGAGTTTGGGGTTGGTTTTCAATATCAAGATCATCTTCGGTTGATTCAAAGGAATCTAGAAGGATTTCAGAATCCTGAGATTTTAGTTGAAAACCAACAATTATTACCGATAGAGGCCACTAATTTTGATGAATCAATGTCCATCTTTGGGTCAAAAAATCAGGATCATGTTCAAATGATCCAGAATGATAACAATACAATTGGATTTGAACCTTCTAGTTCAGAAAACATAGCAGGTGGCAGTGGAAGAGATTTCAGACATTTATTAAGTAGAGAAATAATAGCTGAACACTTTAACGAACCAATTGAGAAAGCTGCGAAGGAACTCAACATTGGAACGACACAATTAAAAAAACGTTGTAGAGAATTAGGTATCAATCATTGGCCCCAACGACAACTTACGAGTTTGCAAACCCTTATTGATCGTGCTGAGGTAAAGAACTACATTTTTTTTAAATTCCTTTATATCATAAGGTTGAAATTACTAAAGTTATTTGTGCCACGGGAATTTGGTAATGAATTTATTGAGGCAACAGAATTATCGGGAGATTTAATACCCAACCTAAAAAAAGAAAAAGAAGCGATAATTGAAGGGTCAAAATCGGGTCTAACAGACGGCACAAAGAAGCTAATACAAGCTGCTCATAAGGTTGTATTTAGGAAAATAAAAATTCAGGAAAAGGGGGAAACTTCATCAAGAACTCATACACAGCAGCAATCTCCGCCATCTAATTCTGGTATGAGTAGTATTAACCCTGGTTTACTCGAGTCTTCGAGTGAGGAGAATTTTTGAGGCTTTGTAGGTGACCTAGCCTGGTTTCCTCCTTCTTATAGCTACCCCCAACTGGTTCCGAATTAGAGCCCTTCCTCATCACTGCCCTACTTACACACGCCCCAAATGAGTCAATATTTAGCCCCTAATCATGGGGTTACATGTTCCAACCCTATCGAGACCCCATACCTTGGAGCTCCTCCTCCAATAAATGAAAGCATACCCCTTCCAAATCCTCAAGAAGGTACAAGTCAACCTAATGATGGCAAAGATTGGAGTGTAGAATATCTTTTCTCGCTTCTTTCTGATTCTCCGGTTTAGGTTAGTAGTTCTGTAAACTTTTCTTAATGTATTAATATAAAGTTGTAGTAATGAATTAAATATATTGACGTGTTACTATAATTTTAATAATTTCATCGATTCAATATAATATTCATGTTGTTCCCTTAATTTTGTATTCCTCCCCCACTTGGACTAAAGTCCAAGTCTGTTTATTCGATTTATAATTTTTTTACGAGCTCTTACTCTCGAACAAAAACCAAACCCACTCTGCTCAGCCAACAACTTGCATCAGGGGCAAACACCATCTCAATAAACATGTTTCGATAATGTAAAGACGTTTACATCAACCACCATATGTTACTCATCCGCTTGCGACCCTAGTCAACACCTCTATCGTCAGTTACCTCAATCACGAGCGAGTGATCCAGACTCTCAACCCACACGACCTGATCAATCACTCAAGCAAGATCAATACAAGGGTAGGTAGCCCCACTATTACACAGCACTAGGCATGTACAGAGTCGACTCAAAAATACCCGCTATCATCTCAGGTGCCGCTTGCACCTCTTCGACCGTGAGTTGGAAAACTCACCCTTGCATCCTCTAGTCCCTGTCTGACTTGTGCGCCCATTAGTTGCATGAAAAATAGCTACCACAATAGCACTTTGACATTCCCCTTTCAATAGTCTTTAAGCTCGGTAATCAACTTAAGCATGATCGGTCCAACCAAACTGGTATGATCACATCTTAATTGTTTCTACTGAACCTCACAATCAACATTCAACAATCGAATGGATAAATGTTTACCACATTACATTAGCATTTAAGTCAACTATACTAGACACTCACATACTCAGCTCCTTGGATCCTTCGTGACGAACTCCCGACTCAAACGCAGATCCTGTGCTTTCGATAGTAGGAGCTCTACTACTACCTTCCACACCTATCCATGTTCGTTCCAAGATCCGTCTCGAAATATCCAATTCACTTCTCACCGATAATATTAACACATATGCCCTTACAAGGCATATGTCAACCCTTTTAGGAATACTTGGAATCCCACCCCCACCCTGCTATTCTAACTAAGACGGAACTTCCTCCAGTGATGACAGATTGTTTCGCGAACGTAGTTGTATACAATATCGAACTAAACAGTCTTTCAAATAAGAGAATCTTCCGTAAGGCAACAACCAAACAAGGAACATGCAATAAGGTCAACTCACAGATTCTATGACTATTTAGTCCATATTGTATACAACTTAGTGGAAATCTCTAAGCAACCTATCGACACTAGCATACAGTTCTATTAGCAAATAGCAGATAATAATACAACAATGTGTGATCTCTACCAGGCATTTCAGCAAACATATACCATATGTTTTTTTTAACATCCACAATATTAAATACTTAACCCTTTTCTCATACTGGCGTCGGCTGGCGGTACACACTGTGTCTTCAGTTCACCCTTCATAAACATCTTTCTTTCGTAAAAATGTTTTAAGAAAACTCTTAAGCCTCAACTTGAGTCCAGAACTCACTAAGTGAGCCTGATTCTCTCAAGCTGTGCTCTGATACCAACTTGTAAAATCCTAAAATTTTAGGGTAAAATTTAAAAAAAAAAATTAAACGGATACTTCAATATAATAAAAGCCACTTACTTAATTTTGAAAAAATTCCATAACTTATAAGTTTAATGAAAACATCCCAGGATTAACAAAAGTTAATGAAATCACAACATAGCGGAACATCCATTCAAAAACAGTCCTCCAATGAAGCAGCACAGTGTATACACGTCACGCCTTGCCATCCATGGTACCTGATGTACCTGAAACAGTAGTTTATATATGGAAAGGGTAAGCACGGAGCTTAGTGAGTTCCTCAAAATACCATATGATCCATCACATAACTTACAACACACAATAACCATTCATATGTCTGTGAGACTCACCGGCTATCCCTGTTCCGCCTGAAGACTCACGGGCAGTTCCCGTTCTGTCTTATCGCTCGCAGGCTTTTCCCGTTCCGTCTAATGACTCGCAGGCTATTCCCGTTCCGCCTATTGGCTCGCGGACTATCCCGTTCCGTCCACAAACAATCATTATCATAGGAATAATTCATACAATTATCATAACAGGTAAGATCACCTTAGTCTAACATATCTTCCTTCCTACGCATGCAATATCACCTATAGTATAGTGAGAAGACTCACCTGATTATAGTTGACTATATCGTTTATCTTTCTCGGCTTTGTATTTTCTTCAACTTTAACTGTTAACATAATAAGAAATCTATCATTTCTTAATCCTTAACTATATTATAGTCGCATCATTAAACCCTTCAATAATTCCAATATGATATTCCATGATTTATCAAGTAAAGAACAGCCATGTAGAAGATTAGATGGGGTGGCAGGATCCTTTTAGCATTTTAGCCTTTCGGAAAATCCAACAACCAGATCCCAAGTAATCGGCCTAGTCACCGTCCTCGTAAGTAAATCAATCAGTATTATTTTCGGAAATTACGAATTGTTATAATAACGACATTTTAAGGTTTTTGTTTACTATTGTTAGAAATGAGTATAATATAACATATGTTATACTTATTAAATATTCTACTTCTTAACAAAAACTATTTTACAATACCTAATTAAGCTATAGAAAGGTTTGTAGTTACCTTATGACCAGTCGTCGAGATCTATAACTCCTTCGTTAGGCTTTTAAGCTTCCTTCCGCTCACTTGCTTACACTCTAGTACTTAGAAACCTCTATATATTGGATTGAGATTTAGTTGTGTGGTTTATGAGATGTTTTGAGGGGTATTTATACTTGAATTCTTGAATAAAAAATGGCATGACACTTTTGACAAAAGATTTTAATAATATAATTTTGTTGAAATTAATACCTTCTAGAATCAGTCTGTTCAAGACTGGTTTAGCCGACTTTAAACCCACGAAATTCACATTTTAATAATATAATTTTGTTGAAATTAATACCTTCTCAATACCTTTCCAGGGATGTATTTTACGTATTTATACGATTTTTATATGATTTATTATGAATTTTTGAAAACAGACTATCTAATCTGTCAATTCCGAACTAATCAGTAAAGATTGTATTTTTTACCATAGATAATGTCATTTTCAAGCTTACTATTATTTTTGGTAATTGTACTAGACTCAATTTTTAATCTTTGTGCACTGGTTTGAGGTCCAAACGATTTTTCTAGAATTAATTATGATTTTTCTAAAAACGACACAAAATGCTGATTTTCATATGAAATTGTAACTAAAGTTTTTCTTAGCTTTATAACTACCAAGAATCATATAATTCCTAACACTCTTATTTTAAGTATATGTTATAATCAGGATACGGGTCTTACATTGGGACTCATACATACTAATGTATGTGGACCTTTTAGGACAATGACCAGAAGCAGTGAAAGTTACTTCATTACATTTACTGATGACTTTAGTAGATTTGGATATGTGTATCTCATGAAACACAAACACGAAGCTTTTGAAATCTTCAAAGTATTCCAAAATGAAGTACAAAACCAGTTGGTAAACGATTGAAGCCATATGATCAGATCATGGTGGCGAATATCTAAGCTATGAGTTTGATGAACATCTCAAGAATTGTGGCATAGTGTCACAACTCCCTCCACCTGGAATGCCACAGCATAATGGTGTTTCTGAAAGGATAAATCGTACCTTACTTGATATGATACTATCGATCATGAGTCATACTTCCCTTCCTCATTCGTTTTGGGGATATGCCCTCGAAACCGCTGCCCGTATTGTGAACATGGTCCCAACTAAAAAGGTTAGTAAGACACCATACGAGTTATGGCATGGAAAGATTCCACCAATGTCTTACTTAATGACTTGGGGTTGTGAAGCTCATGTTAAAGTAGAGACTTCTAACAAGCTTGGGCCCAGATCTCAAAAGTGTATCTTTGTGGGATACCCAAAAGAAACCATGGGTTATTATTTTTTTAAGAAAGAAGAAAATCGAGTTTTTATAGCTCAAAAAGTCGTGTTTCTTGAAAAGGACTTTATTATGAATAAAGCAAGTGGGAGCCTAATTGATCTCGATGAGATTCAAGAAACACAACCTATAGTTGAGAATAACACTACACCTGATACTGTGGAGCCCGAGACTGTTATTCAGATGCCAAACGACACACCAATTGTACGACGCTCAAGTAGACCTCGGTAGGAACCTGATAGATATGGATTTGTCATTCCTGAAGAGGAAGTCTTCTTAGTGGATCAATGTGAGCCCACTAATTTCAAGGCAGCTACTGCAGATCCAGAATCTGATAAATGGCTTGAGGCCATGAGAGCTGAAATTCAGTCAATGAGTGATAATCAAGTATGGGACTTGGTTGATTTACCTCTTGACAGTAGGACTGTTGGAAGCAAGTGGATCTTCAAGAAGAAGATCGACATGGACGGGAATATACAAATATTCAAGGCACGACTTGTTGCGAAAGGGTATACTCAAGTTCATGGCATTGACTATGAAGACACATTCTCACCGTTGCCAAGATTAAATCCATAAGAGTTATCATGGCCATAGCTGCATATTACGAGTATGAGATATGGTAAATGGATGTCAAAACTGCTTTCCTTAATAGATATCTTGAGGAAGATGTCTATATGGAACAGCCTGAAGGTTTTGTTGATCCAGATAACCAAAAAAAGGTGTGCAAACTGAAGAAGTCCATTTATGGATTAAAACAAGCATCTAGGACTTGGTATCATCGCTTTGCTGAGAACATCAAAAAGTTTGGTTTCTGTGAAAGTCCTGATGAACCATGTGTATACATCAAAGCAAGTGGGAGCAAAATTATTTTTATAATACTATATGTAGATGACATATTGTTGATTGGGAAGAATATCCCAACATTGAAAGAGACTAAGGCTTATCTAAGCAAGTCTTTTCAAATGAAGGATCTAGGGGATGCGGCATACATACTCGGTATTAGGATCTATAGAGATAGATCCCAAAGACTCATTGGGTTGAGTCAACGTTCATACATTGATAAAGTCGTAAAACGCTTCTCAATGGAGAACTCAAAACGAGGAATTGTTCCTATGCTACCTGGCACCATTCTTTCTAAGACAGACTGTCCAAGTTCAGATGATGAGATCAAAAGAATGAGTCGAATACCGTATGCTTCAGCAGTAGGCTTGATTATGTATGCCATGACATGCACAAGGTCGGATGTAGCTTATGCACTAAGTATGACTAGTCGATATCAAGCTAATCCTGGCGAAAAGCATTGGATAGCTGTAAAGAGCATCCTTAAGTACTTGAGAAGGACTAAGGACATGTTCTTAGTTTATGGAGGAGTTAATGAAGAGCTCGCTGTAAGGTGTTACACAGAGGCTAGCTTCAACACTGATCAAAATGATTCTTGGTCATAGTGGGGATACGTGTTCGCCCTAAATGGAGGGGCCATTGCATGGAAAAGTTCAAAGCAAGAAGTGGTCGCACTTTCTACAACAGAATCTGAGTATATTGCTGCATCGAAGGCAACTCAAGAAGTTGATTGGATGAAAAAGTTCATCGGTGATCTAGAGGTTGTCCCAACCATCAAGAATGTCATTGAGATGTTTTGTGACAAAACCGGTGCCATTGGCATCGCAAGAGACCCAATGGTTACCAAGAGGACTAGACACATTCAACGAAGATACAATTTCATTCGTCAAGAATTAGAATTAGAAAATATACAAATTAAAAAGATTCATATAGATGATAATCTAGCAGATCCATTCACGAAGCCCCTTTCTCAAAACAAGTTTGAAATCCATGCAAAGGGGATTGGGCTTCGACTATCTAGTGATTGGATCTAAATATGTACTTTATGAATATCTGTATATTCTGAACTATATAGCAATGACATGTAATCTTCTTTGATATATGAGATATCTCTTTTGTATTAATGTTATTGTGATCTATGTTAGCATGTTTTCTCCATGAATAAACTGGCTATTCTAAATCATCCATAGTCGCTGATGGTTGTGGGAGCAACTATGAGTTAAGACTAATATGAATCGGATTGGATGATTTCATGAGATGAAATGGCAAAGTGTGGCGTCCAAGTTTGTATGTACTTGTTGGAGAACAACTATTGGACATGACCCGCTTCAAGAATCACTCCATAGTTCGTTAATCATAAGTGGATCTTGAACAATGGTAAATATCTTTATGTCTTTCGACCTGAGATACGTATTGGGAATTCGTGTATAGGAATTACTATACTTTGACATGGTTAAACGTTGTTTGTAACCGTACAGTTATAAAGGCCATTGTTGGGTATAATATGAACTATACATGAGTAAGTATGTAGTCAAGATGGGATTTGTTCCTCTCATGTGTTGAGAGTTAGACATCTAAGGCGCCTTACATAAAGTTGGACAACAAATGAGAATGATCACGTTCCATGTCTCATGTCCAACATGATGTCTGAAACAAAGAGAATATTGATAGACTTACCTTATACATCAATTGCACCTTTTTGTATGTTATTAGGGACAGTAGTCCGTTGCTAGACATCAACTACTGTTTGTGTCAATCCATAATGAATCTTGTGCAAGTGGGAGATTGTTGGATCTATATGCTCAAGTATCATTATGAAATGATATTGCTAATTACATATGATCCTATAGAGTCACACCGTTATCAAGTTGGTACTTATTGAATATTTATAAAGTATTTGATAATTAATAAATAAATTCAACTCTTGTATTTAATTAGAGAATAATTATTGCTGTGTGAAAATAATAATTATAAGGATTTAAACTAATAATTATATCATATGGTATGATATATTAAGTTATGTACAAAGTTTTGGACACTTTGGTTTACACTAAGATGTAACTAGACTTAGTTTCTAAAGGAAGAGTGTTGGACACTCTTGTCCTTTTTCACCATAATTACACACCTACCTTGTGTAAATTCATATTTTTTTGCATTTAATGATATTATGGGTCGTGGTACTCACTGTTTAGCATAAAAGATAGTGAGATGCAAAGTTTGCATTACGTTTTTCTCTCATATAGTCTAAAAATGTGGGAACTCTTTCTCGCTCTCTCTCTCTCTCTCTCTCTCTACTCTCTTCCTTTTGTGAAGTTTGTTCGAAGTTTGAGAGTGTAGAAGCACTTCTCATTTAGTGCTTAATTTTTTAAGTTCTTAAAGGCTTAAGAAATTCAATTTACAAAAATGAACTAGTATTCAAAGTGCATTTACCTTGGTAGTGGACACTTGTAGAGAGATCAAGCTTCTTGATTTGTGCCATCTACTTCAACACCCCAATAGCAAGAGCGTTCAAAGGCTTCAAAGGTTATTTCTTTAAAACATCCTATGTATGTTTAAATATCATTCTTACTCATGTAAATGGATCCTTGATGGTTTTGTTTAAAATGGTCTAAAATAAACTAGTTATTTTAAAAAGCTTCCGTTGCCGTTTTAGCATAAAACGCTCTATTTTATTTATCAAAACCCGTCAGTTACACCCCACCCCCTCCCCTCTATTTTTTTTTTAATTTTATCACCTGCTTCCGTCTTACCCTACCCCACCCATCATAATCCACCTCCCCAAGTAAACAAAATTTAGTTTTTCTTATTTTCTTTACCACCCACTGCTGCCCTACTCCACCCGCCCACCCCTTCATTTTTTATTTTTTTATATTTTTTCTTATTATTTGTAATTAATCCAATGTGATTAAGATATTCACATGTGATTATACCATGTTATTAACATGTGATTAAAACATATTAATCTATTTTCATGTGATAAACCCTATTATTCACAATTGAATATACACATTTGATTAACCTTATTATTCACATATAAATATACACATAATAATTTTTTCTTATCATATGTAAATATTGTCATTTTATTAAATTATTAACATATCATTAAAACATATTATTCACATTTTAGTAAATTATTAACATATCATTAAAAAATTAAAAAATTTCTAGGGTGGGTAAAGGGTAGGTGAGGCTAGGGTGGAGGTGAAAAAAAATTAAAAAAATATATAAGGGGATGGGTGGGAGTGGTGAGTAGTGGGTAGGAAGGGGGAATGGTGGTTGTGCTGAAGTGGTTAGGATGGGTTGGTGTTGGTGGGTAGGGTGGAGTGATGCTGGTTGTGTTGAGCATAGTTGGGACGGGTACGGATGGATGGTAAAAAAATTAATGAAGTGTTTTTTTAATTAATTTATTTGGTTAGTTTAATTTATTTATATTATTCATTTAATTAAAAAATAAAAGTTTACAATTTTTAAGATTTTTTTAAGAAGGTGATAAATTAATATGAATTTTTTTGACTTGACATATATGTGGTAGTTAAAACAGAACGATGATAAAAGATTTTTATACCCCACACCTTTGGTCTAAGTAAAGCAAGCAATCAAATGCACGTATTTAGTTTGAGCTATACCACAATAAATTTAGACTCTAACGTGTTCTTGTAGTGTCCACAAGAATTTGGTATTGTTTAATAGTTAAGATCATAAAGTGATACTATGAAAAGATAGGCCTTTTTATTCGGGGGCCTATTTTGGTCTTAGGATATGCCTTTAACTTATAAATAATGCTCCATATTTAATGATATCCAAGAAAAATATAGTACTTTTAATGATGTGGAAATTGATCTCCCATCTCCACATAATGTACAGGGATTTTCATAAGGGTATTGTTATTCATATAATGTGGCTAAACATTGTTATTCAGATATGATTAAAACATGTTATTTATATGTGATTAAAACTTGTTATTCATAAATGTATATGTACATAACAAATTTTTTATTTTTAAATAATTTTTCTTATTATATGTATTTAATCACATGTGATTAAACCCTATTATTCATATGTGATTAAAACATGTTATTCACATGTGAATATGCACATAACAAATCTTTTATTTCTGAATAATTCTTCTTATTATATGTATTTAATCATATGTGATTAAACCATGTTATTCACATATGATTAAACCTATTATTTGCATATGATTAGATCATGTTATCCACACGTAATTAAAACATGTTATTCACATGTGAATATACACACATCAAATTTTTTATTTTTTAATAATTTTTCTTATCATATGTATTCAATCACATGTGGTGGTTGTAATGAGGGTAGTTAGGGCGGATGCGAATGGATGGTAAAAAATTAATGAAGTTGTTTTTTTAAATTAATTTACTAGGTTAGTTTAATTTATTTATATTATTTATTTAATTAAAAAATAAATATTTTCTAAGATTTAAAAATGTGAAAATTTAGTAAGAATTTTCTGATTTGACATGTATGTGGTAGTTAAATAGGTTTCAAGTTCTAATCTCACTCCCTCCCTTTCCCCATAGGGAGTGTAGGTTTCAATCAGGGGATGGCCACTGGCCACCTCTCTACCCTGATGGCCTAGTGGATAAGGCTTAGGACTCTTTCTCTTCCCCTATAAAGAGGTTCCAAGTTCTAATCACACTCCCTCCCTTTCCCCATAGGGAGTGTTAGGTTTCAATCAGGGGATGGCCACTGGCCACCTCTCTACCCTCGTAGGTGATTGACCCGGACCACCCTGCTGCCAGATGTGCATGGGCCCCGAAGTTGGTTCATCAGGGTCATCCAAAGGATGGATCGGGTGGGGTCCTTGGTTACCAAAAAAAATGAACGATGATAGAATATTTTATACCTCACTACCTTTGGTCTAAGTAAAGCAAGCACTCAAATGCACTGTCTTTAATTTAAACTATACCATAATAAATATGGACTTTAACGTGTTCTGGTAGTGTTCACAAGAATTTGGTATTATTTAATAGTTAAAATCATAAAGTGACACTTGGAAAAGATGTCTTTCTATTCGTAATGGGGCTATGTTGGTCTTATAGGATATGACTTTAACATATAACTAATGTTCCATATTAATGATATCCATGAAAATATAATACTTTTAATGATGTGGAAATTCATCTCCCATCTCCACATAATTTACAAAGATTTTCATAAGGATATTTCTATTAATATCTTATAGTAGGGTTTGACTTTGGTAGGGTTTGACTTTGGTTAAATGCTCAATAGCTCTTTATGTGATAAATTATTAAATTCTAAAAATTATAATATTTTATTTAATTAATTTCTAAAAATTATAATATTTTATTTAATAGACAAGTTATTATAACTGGTATGTCATTTATTTAAATCTTAAATTATTAAAGCTTAACTTAACTTAAAATTTTACTTCTTTACCAAATAAAGTTATTTTTTTAACATACGATTTAGAAAGAATAGAAATCATCTTATTTTGGAAATCTGACAACTCTTAGTAATATCAAGTATTTTAGTCGTTGTTAGGCCCTATTCTTGTAGAAATTATATCATATATACATTGATATTTCTCACTTTTTATGCTAGTGCTTATTTGCAAAGAAATATTATAATCAGGGACTAAATGCGGACAATTGAAGAAGTTTTGAGGATAAAGCCAAATTCAGTCGAATGAATACGCGCGCCGCGAGAATGAAGCCATGCTCGACGCGCCACGTCGAACGTAAGGCGGTGAAGAGAATTCAAATGGTGAAAAAACAGGGATAAGGCTCTACGCAGGACGCGGCTAGAGACCTTATGCGTAGCGGGATCTAATTTTCCACAAGTATAAATAGAGGGTTTTAGGTCGAATTTTGGAGGCGAAGATCAGACCCTAAGGTGGACTTACGACGACTCTAACTCAAGTTTCGAGATTCCAACAACCCTTTGTGGTATTTTTATGTTTTCACTTTAATTTTAGTATTAATTTAGTGGTTTTAGCTCTTAGATTGGTGTTTCTGGAGTGTGTCAGCCAGTAACCGTAGGTCAAAGCTCTTTAATTTCATGTTTGAATGTTTTGGATCTTCTGGATTTGAGTTTAATACAGTTAATCATTCGGTTAATGTTTTGTTGCACTTTTTACCTTTCATTTGTCTTTGGATTCTTTTGAATGTTTTTGGATTGTGTTTATTGTTTCTGATTTCTGAATATAACTTCTGATTTCAGTAAGCAATCTAGGGTCAGACTTTAATTTAGTTTCATTTAGTTTATGTTTGGTTTTGATCTAGCATTTGAGATTTCCGTGTGTTTTAGGAAAGTAGAAGTTAGTCCCTCTGGCTGTAGCGTGACACTACAGTTGGTAAGTTATTCGCTTGTCTTGATGACCAAACTCCCATGGATCGACCCTTACTACCGCTGTACTAGTGTGCGTGAGGATTTATTTTCTTATTTTTGACTGCACGACGACCTAGGCGTGTCAAATTTTGACGTCGTTGCTGTGGAGTTCTGAGCTTAGGATAAGACGATCTGTAGGGAGGTGTTTTCTGATTTTTGGTTTTAGTTTTGATATTTAGGTTAGTGAGTATTTTCTGTTTTGGTTTTGGCGGGCATTTTGCACTAATGCATGCGTACCCGTCGGGGTGGGTATACATCAGCCTTGCTTTTTGACTCTGAAATCGAACGAACCGCATGCAATAACCGTGTGCGTAGGTATCTAGATAGAATGAGTCTCAGTAGTGTCACTATAGAGGATGTTACCCATGAGCCCTTGGGCAAGGTAACAGGGGGAATTCCATTTATACCCTTAGTGTCGGAATTTCACATCGGTAGCACAAGTGCTAGTGGTGGTGCGGTTTCAGCCCCCGCATCGATACCATCATGCACTCCGCCTTCAGTTCCCCCTTTAGGACAATCAACAACCAATCATTTTTCCTCTTCAATGGCTTGCGGAGCGCCGACCCGAGATGGCAACCCACCGCCACGCCAGCAAGCAACCATTTTTCAACTGCAATATTCACAACCATTACCACCACAATACCAACAACAACCTATCTTTAAACCACAACCTGTTTTTCAAACCTTACCACAACAAACCCAACAACATTTACAACCACAACAACCTCCTCCACAACAGTATCAATACTAGGAGGTAGAGCAAGGACACGATGAGTAGGATGAAGGATAGATTCCTCTGCAGCAGCAATAACAGTGGAACCGAGGTCGGGAACCTCCAAGGAGATTGCAACAACAACCGCAACAACCACAAAGGCAACAATTTCACAACAAAAACAATGATCATCATAACGGTAACTTTGTTCTACCCTTATATTTTGCGCAACCGAGAGGGCAATCGGTTTCGTCACACTTCAACCTCGGGAGTATGACGATGCGTCGCCTATATATATATATATATATATATATATATATATATATATATATATATATATATATATATATATATATATATATATATATATATATATATATTCCTGAAAATGTAGATACTCAAATAGAGATTAGGCCTCAATTGATAGGAGTGTTAACACAATTTAGAGGATACAAGACTGATGATCCATATAATCACTTATATGAATTTTTAGCCATAGCCAATGCCAACACTCCTAGGAATAGCAATAGAGATATTTTTAGGTTAAGATTATTCCCTTTTACCCTAAAGGACAATGCCAAATACTGGTTCACATCTTTACCACCTAATAGTATCACTACTTGGGATCAACTGAAGGCCAAGTTTTTGCAAGAGTTTTATCCAGCTAGTATGACCACCGAGATCCGACGGGCAATTCAAGACATTTAGCAAAAGCCAGGGGAGGAATTTCACGAGGCTTTTAAGAGATTAAAGGAATTTATGCGGTCATGCCCATATCATGAAATTCCAAAGTGGCAGCTGGTGAAGTTATTTTTTGAAGGGGTGAATGAAACGCATCAAGCGATGATCAATGCTTCATCGAGTGGAACGTTTATGTGGCAAGAGTCGGAAGATGCGTGGAGATTCCTGGAGCAGTTAAGTTTAGGTTCAAAGGTTAGCGGATCCATGAAGGACAACTCGGTGTATGTGGCAAGTATGGAAGCTGAAAACAAGTGGAAGATAGAGATTAAAAGTGAGTTAAGTGTTGTTACCAAGAAGTTCAATCAGATGCTCACGAGATTTCAGATAGAAAAAGGAGCTTATGTATTACATGGTCAATTCATTTGTAATACATGTGGTGAAGTAGGTCACAACCACAGCGAGTGCTCGATGACACACGAAGAAATCAGCCAAGTGCATGGATATGGTCAGTTTCATAATACGCCACGACCATTCAGGAACAATCAGGAGAGGGATGCAAGGAAACCACCAGTGAGGCAGTAGAATGTGCAGCCAGTGCCTCAAGCAGGAAATACGAACATTGGCACGAAGGAGATTTATGAAATGTTGCTCAAACTCAAGGAAGCTGAAGATGCCAATACTCAAGCAATCTTAAAACTGGGGAATCAACTTATGAAATTGGAAAAGGAAAGGGAGCAAGAGAAGGTGCAAACACAAAAGATGCAAGTGAATGAAGTTATTACGCTCATAAGTGCAAAGAAGGTGGACAATAAAGTTGTTGCTCCACCAGCAGAAGAGGATAGCGATGTGGAGATAGTATTCGATGAAAATGAAGAATTAGAAAAAGGAAGAGAAGAGGGAAAAATAAGAACATGCGCAGAAAAAGGAACTTGCAAGTAAATGGGAAAAGGGAGAAACTAGTGGGACAGCTCCTTTTCCTGCAGCTTTGGAAAAGCCGAAAAAGAGACCATATGGAAAGAAAGGACCGCAAGCATAGGAGATGTGGGATCTGTTTAGTTAGATCAAAGTTAATATACCATTAGTCAAGCTCATCAAGGAAGTTCCTGCTTATGTGAAGTTCTTAAAGGACATGTGTATTCATAAGAAGCATATTTTATCGCATCTTCCCAAGAAGATTGAATTGACTGAGTATGTCAATTCAATAATTATAGATACATTACCTGCCAAGATGAAGGATCCAGGAGCTCCTCTCATCTCATTTGACTTGGGTGATGTGCATATTAAGAAGGCTTTACTAGATCTGGGTGCAAGTGTGAATATTCTGCCAGGACAGCTCTTCGGTAAGCATGAATTCGATACCTTGAGACCTACGGATGTGATCTTACAGCTTGCCGATAAATCTACAAAGATTCCGAAGGGAATGCTTTCGGATGTTATCATCAAAGTGGGAAGCTTCTATTACCCAGCGGATTTCTTAGTTCTAGATACTCGCCAGGCCGCCAATAGAGAGCAACCTACGATCATTCTTGGGCGACCATTCTTGGCTACAGCCAATGCTAATATTGACTGTCGCACAGGAGAGATGGGGATATCTTTTGGGCATCAGCAGACTAAGATCAACATCTTCAATGCAAAAGGAAGCACAATGGAGGAAGAAGAATGCTATCAGGTGGATATCAGAGACTAATTAGTGCAACATTACGCGCCTAAAGTCTTGCAACAAGAAATAATGGACATTCCCGAAGAGAGAGATACAGAGCAAGAAGATCAAAAAGAGGGAGAAGGAAAGGAGAAAGGTGTGAAGCACGAGGAATGCGCACAAATCGAGAAGTTGCCATCGGAGATTCCAAAAACATTAAAGCCATCTTTACAAGAGTCTCCAACCTTGGAGTTGAAACCGTTACCATCTCATCTTAAGTATGCGTCCTTAGGAGAAAAGGAAACTTTGACGGTAATCTTGGCGGATGACTTGACAATGGAGCATGAGAAGGCTTTGCTTGAAGTTTTGTCCAAACACAAGGAAGCGATCGGGTGGACAATTGCGGATTTGAAGGGGATTAGTCTAACTACATGCATGCATCATATCATCACTGAGGGTGGACCCAAGCCTGCAAGGGACACGTAACGAAGATTGAATCCGAATTTGAAGGAGGTCGTGAAGAAAGAAGTGTTGAAATGGTTGGATGCGGGAATCATATATCTAATCTCCGACAGCGAGTGGGTCAGTCCAAAGCAAACTGTGCCAAAGAAATCTAGAATTACTGTGGTGGATACCAAGGATGGTGATAAGGTTTCTACGAGACCCGTGACTGGATGGAGAGTGTGTATTGATTATCAGAATCTTAATGCTGCAACCTCTAAGGACCATTTCCCGTTGCCATTCATCAACCAGATCATGGAGAAGTTAGCCAGACAGAAATATTACTATTTTCTTGGACGGGTACTCAGGTTACAACCAGATTGCCATTCACCCGGAGGATCAGGCTAAAACAACGTTTACTTGCCCCTATGGCACTTTCGCGTTTCGAAGGATGCCATTTGGCCTGTGTAACGCTCCAGCCATGTTCCAAAGGTGTATAATGGCAATATTCTCGGATAAGATTGGTGAAGCGTTGGAAAGTTTCATGGACGATTTCTCTATCTTTGGTTCATCATTTGACGCGTGTTTAAATCAGTTAGAAAAAGTATTGGAAAGATGTGTAGAATCGAATTTAGTGCTTAGTTGGGAGGAAAGTCATTTTATGGTCAGGGAAGGGATTGTTTTAGGACATGTAGTTTCTGAAAGAGGATTCGAAGTGGATCGTGCGAAGGTCAAGGTTATTTCTACATTGCCACCCCTGACATCAGTAAAAGGGGTGAGATCATTCTTAGGTCATGCAGGATTTTACCGAAGATTCATCAAGGACTTTAGCACCATTTCCATACCTCTTTGTGGCCTTCTGTTGAAGGATGCATGATTTATTTTTGATGAAGAATGTGTCAAAGCATTCAACATCTTGAAAAATAAACTGGTCGAAGCTCCTATTCTGAAAACCTCCCAACTGGATCCATCCTTTTGAAGTCATGTGTGATGCAAGCGATTATGCCGCTAGTGCAGTGTTAGGCCATAGAATCGATAAAAATCCAGTAGTTATCTGTGACATCGCAGCGGTCGTCATGCGGTCAAAAATAAGAAAAACCTAACACACTCACTTAGCACAGTGGAAGTCAGGGTCGATCCACAGGAGTTACGTGGTCAAGTCAAGTGATAGATTACCAACTATAGTGTCACGCTATAGTCAGAGGGCTTAGTTCCTACACTGTTGACTACTGATCCCGAAAAGCATAAAACTAAACAATCTCAAAACAAGCATAGACTAAACTAACTTCAAATCAAACCTAGTTACTTTCTGAAATCAGAAGTACATCTCTGCTTCAGAAGCAAAAAAGGCAAACAAAGAAACCAAACAATCACAAGGCATGAACCAAACCAATAACTAAAAATCCAAAGGACAGTCACTGGCTAAAATCCAAACCTAAAACCTAACCTAGTTGGCTATTGAAATCAGCAAAGGAAAACAGTCCCAAACAAGGTCATAAACACATCCAAACACAATCCAAGCATTCAAAACCAATAATAAACATCAAAACACCGAAAAACCAATATTACTTGTAACCGAATGATTATTATAACCCAAAACAGGTTCCAAAACATCCAATACAGTAACAATAACAAGAAAAACAGTAAATCAAATGCTCAATGTCAGTGGTTGTCACTCCCACAAACCCTAGCCACTAATGCTAACTATTAAACTAAAAAGAAATTAAACATAAAAACCTGAAATATCCAAAGGTACTTGCTGGAAACGAGTTCTTGGAGTCAAAGAGCCTCTATGGTCGATTTTTCACAAGGGTTTTGCTCGGGTTTTCGGCTGAAAACACCTCTATTTATAGTTGCAAATTTTACGCAACCGCGCCGCGCATATATGGTTTCCGTGGCGCGCGTAGGGTTTTATCCCCGTTTCTTCGGACTTTGAATCTTGTTCCACCGCCTTGTATCTGCGTCGCGCCTTCTTGATTTCCGCGGTGCGCGTACGTATTTTCATGATTTTTCCATCTTCTCCAAACTTTCTCCAATTTGTACGCCTTTGGTCCCTGTTTTCATTATTTTCTTCCAAACAAGTACTGGCACGAAAAGTGAGAATACCACGATATATATGATATAATTTCACTAAGAATAGGGCTCAACAACGACTAAAATATGTAATATCACTAGGCGTTGTCAAACACCCCACACTTGTGCCTTGCTTGTCCTCAAGCAAGAGCGTTTTTCAATAAATTCTAACTAAGACTCAAATAATTTTTGACTGTGTTCAGTTTCAAAGTTTATTGCTTTATGAGTTAGAGTGAAATAGTTTGTGAAAACATAATCAGAGTGTTCTTTGGAATTCATGGCTTTCTAGAGAACCCTTGATTACGAATTTTCTGTCCACAATGAAGGGTCATTACTCATTCAGATTCTAAAGGCCATTAAGGAATTGTACATGACTTTCGATGTTGTCCGTGTAACGAGCTTTCGAAAATACCATCCCAGACCAGACGATCTTAGGTGGTAAGGTGCATAAATGCCTCTTTGAGGCCACCCTTTTCGGACTTACCGGCTCGAACAACAAAGGCCACAGATTGACATTTCCTTCCTAAATTCCAAACTTAAAACAGCCCAATCGTCTAACTCCTAAAACTCAACTTGTTTGACAAAACTAATAGCATGATAACAACTACATAGTAACTCTTGAAAGATACTAGTGCTATAAACAATCACAAACCATTCGTTTCAAACTTACAATTTATTAAAAAAAATTGAAAAAGTTGCTAAATTTTTTTGAAAATCGGTCATTTCTGCAAAAATTTCAAAAAAAATACTCTTTCGACCGTCCACACCCCACACTTAAAATCGTACAACGTCCCCGTTGTACAAAATTTATTTAGAACAAGGGAGAAAGAGTTACCCCTTTTGGACGATAGATTGCTTGTTTGGTTCTCGGTATCACAGGTACAAATTCGGACAAAAAGGTTCCTCGATTCACAATCCGGAGTTGTAGCGCAACAGTAAACACGCCGGTGGTCAAGACAAGTGGAGGGGGCACGGTGACCCCACACTTATCTGAGACAACTCCTTCCCATTTGGTATAACATGCATGACTCAACAAAACATTAAATGCAAACATAAAATATAAACAAGCAAAAAGATAACAGTGTCATAGATTCGGTACAGATATCCCAAAAATGAAAAAGAAAAAGAAAAAAATACATCAAGTGCCCCCTGGTGGCCTGGAAGGTCCAGCCTCATGGTCATAGGCTCGAGCTGGGAATGGTCGGGTCTGCTGGCCCTGTGCTGATACGATCTTTAGTAGCACCTCTCCAATCTACTCCAGCTGGTCCTCCATCCTGGCGACCCTGGTCTCCAATCGCCTCAGCTCGGTCGCCTCCTCCTGCTGTGGTGGCTGTGGTGCTGGCTCTGGGTCTGCTGGTGCGGGCTGCCTCCTGCGCCTCCTGCCAGGACGAGTGTACGCTGGCAGGGGGCCTGGACAGCTTCTATCGGTGCCCTCATGAACTGACCGGGCCGCTGCTGCTCGATCAGCCCCATCTTCTCTAGTGCCCACGCTGTAGTGCGGACTGGAGGTAGGGCGGTCAATGATGCCACAACCGGGGCAGTCAGAATCCGGTATGACCGGGCCAGGCGGGTGATGAAATACCCACGGGCCAATGGACTGCTGGCAGATGCGCCAATCGCACTGCTGGACAGGGCGACGGCAAGGGCAAAAGGAAGATGGAGGAACCTGGATGGGTCGAGGAGGACCCATAGGTAAGTCATATCCTCGCCGGACACCTTCTCGCCCCCCTCTCGCTGCACGATGGAGGTGGAGACGATGGGGTGCATGAGGCGGTGGAGTGGATCATGGAGATGGCTCTCCCTGGAGGTCCCTGCCTCGTAGAGTACATTGGACAACGGTGTCCAAACCTCCATATTGGCAGCCCTCTCGGGCTGCCCCTGAATGCACACCGTGAAGAACTGCGTGAAGTGGCGGTGCTGCAGATCCGCCTCTGTGTAAATCCCTGTCCGCCTCCCGAACTCCCGGAGGCTACACACCTTGTGTACACCTCCCAGTCTGAAACGAACGAGTCTGGAGCGGGCCTCCTAAGAACCCGGTGCAATACACACAGTAGAGAGGAACTCCAGCAGAAGCTCGGTGTAGACCGTATCATCCTGGGTGGCCATGAGCCTGTCCCAGCCACGGCAAGTGAATAAGGCATCCTCATGGGTCTAGGTGCGATGCAAGAACGGCTCAATCTCTCCCCAGAGCCCGGCGTCTCGGAGAATATCTCTGTCGATGACGGTCGCCTCGAGAACCCGGCGACCGACGAGGGCTTCCCTCCGTGCTATATACTCCATGCACTGAGCTATCGAGCTAAGCGGGGAACTGGAGGAACTGGTGATCCAATCTGAATGCCATCTGCACAAAACAAAATTTTTTGCAATTTCAGTCCTTTTTCTTCCCCGCCGCACCGCGACGCGGCCCAAGAACCAGGCGCATCGCTCCGAGCGTCTATTTTCAAAAATCCGACCAAATTCGAGTTTTAACCTGTTTAAACTCAATCCAAATACACTACAAGGTAGCCTAGGTGCCGACTAACTAATATAGGGTGTCGATTCGGCACAACAAACACCCTATGAGTTAGCATTGGCGATTTCTAAGTTTTGATATTTTTGGAGAAATCATCCAAATTAACCCCCTAATCACTAGTTTTAACAAGTAAAAGCTAGTTAGCATGACGTACCGTAGTAGTGGGAACGAAAAGAGCAAGAAAAAAACGCGAGAAATTTTTGGTGATCAGAGCTCCGAGTCGTGGTTGTGTGTGAATAGTGTCGCGGCTTACCTTAATATCGAAGGAAACCGACCGATCGATTTCCGCGTCGCGTAAATGCACAACCCACGTCGCGCGTGTCACCAAATAAACCCCTGCGCATCGGGTTGGTTTACTATCCCGCGTTGCGCATTATTTATTCCCGTGGCGCGGTCATTAGGATTTCCAAATTCTTCACACGACCCCACACTTGCCTTAGACCACTAGTACCTGATTTATGCGGTATACACTGGAACATCTACCACGAACTTGACTGTTTCCACCTCCAGTTTCTGGAACGTTCCCGCCACGACATAAGGTTTGAGCCTATGTCCATTGACTTTAAATGGTTGACCGCCTTTCAAGTCCTGAATCTCTACTGTGCCATAGTCTGTGATGCTGACCACTGCATAAGGGCCATTCCATTTACTCCTGAGTTTCCCGAGGAACATCTTCAACCGCGAGTTGTACAGCCACACTTTCTGTCCTACCTCAAAATTTTTCAAGCGGAGCTTGACGTCGTGATATCGTTTCATCTTTGATTTGTAAGTGGCCGCGTTTTCATAAGCTTCATCTTGTAGTTCTTCCAACTCTGACAGTTGGAGTTTCCTTTCCTTTCCTGCTTCCGTGTAGTCCATGTTGACTTGTTTGACTGCCCATAAGGCGCGCTTGGCAAGCTCAACCGGCAGATGATAGCCTTTCCCATAAACCAGCCGATATGGAGTGGTTCCAATCGGTGTCTTGAAAGCAGTTCGATATGCCCAAAGTGCGTCATCCAGCCTTAGTGACCAATCTTTCCTATCGGTTTTGACAGTCTTTTGCAGAATTTCCTTTATCTGCCTGTTAGATACTTCCACTTGGCCACTCGTCTGCCGATGATAGGGTGTTGCAATCCGATGATTCACTCCATAGTGCTTTAGTAACCTTCCAAATTTAAAATTCTTGAAGTGAGACCCTCCATCACTTATAATCACTCGTGGAACTCCGTGCCTAGTGAAAATGTTTTTCTTTACGAATTTACACACCACATGGTGGTCATTCGTACGAGTTGCATCTGCCTCGATCCATTTAGACACATAATCCACTGCTACCAGAGCGTAAACATAACCATGTGATGTAGGAAATGGACCCATGAAGTCGATTCCCCAGACATCGAAAATGTCTACTACCAAGATTGGGTTCAAGGGCATTTGATCCCTTTTTGATATGTTTCCTAGCTGTTGGCAGTTGAGGCATTCTTTAGCAATTTTATGTGCGTCCCTGAAGATTGTTGGCCAGTATAATCCTGCTTCGAGAATATTGTACCCTGTCTTTTTACCACTAAAATGCCCTCCACATGCTGACGCATGGAAGTGTTCCAATACTTCACTGATTTCACTATCGGGTACACATCGCCGAATTATTTGATCCTCTCCCACCTTGAAAAGGTCAGGATCATCCCATATAAATCTTTTTGCATATGTGCGGAATTGCTTCTGTCGTTGTTTGGTCCAATGTGTCAGTATTGCTCCGGTGGCCAAGAAATTCACGTAGTTCGCGTACCAAGGAACTCCAGCAAGCTCCAGCAGCTGCTCATCTGGGAATGAATCCTTAATTCCCGCTTCCAGTCCTTTAGCTGGCAATCGAGAAAGATGGTCTGCCACGACATTTTCTGCTCCCTTTTTGTCTTTAATCTCCACATCGAACTCTTGCAACAGAAGTATCCATCTAATCAATCTAGGTTTAGACTCCTTCTTTGCAAGCAAGTATCTAACAGCGCTATGATCAGTGTAAATTACTACCTTGGATCCCCAAATGTATGATCGAAACTTATCTAAAGCAAATACTACGGCAAGTAACTCTTTTTCAGTAGTTGTATAATTTAATTGAGCTTCAGAAAAAGTTTTACTAGCATAGCAAATAACTACAGGTTTCCGATCAACTTTTTGACCTAATACTGCACCAGCAGCATAGTCACTGGCGTCACACATTATTTCGAACGGTTGAGTCCAATCTGGCGGTTTCAGGATAGGAGCTTTGACCAATTTATTTTTGAGGATATTGAACGCTTTTACACATTCTTCATAAAAAATGAATGGCGTGTCTTTTAAGAGAAGACCGCAGAGAGGTTTGGAAATGGTACTAAAATCTTTGATAAACCTACGATAGAAACCCGCAAGACCTAAAAAAGATCTAACCCCTTTCACTGATGTTGGGGGTGGCAACGTGGATATAACCTTGACTTTAGCACGATCAACCTCGAACCCTCTCTCAGAGACTACGTGACCTAACACTATCCCTTCTTTGACCATGAAGTGGCTCTTTTCCCAGGAGAGAACCAAATTTGATTCAACACATCTTTCCAATACTTCCTCCAATTGACCCAAGCAAGCTTCGAATGTTGGTCCAAAGATTGAGAAATCATCCATGAAGATTTCTAATGCATCACCAATCATATCAGAGAAGATTGCCATCATACATCGTTGAAATGTAGCAGGCGCATTACACAACCCAAATGGCATTCTGCAAAATGCAAAGGTGCCATAGGGACACGTGAATGTTGTCTTGGCCTGGTCCTCTGGGTGAATTGCAATCTGATTGTACCCAGAATACCTATCCAAGAAACAGTAATACTTTTGTCCTGCCAGCTTCTCCACGATCTGGTCAATGAATGGCAGCGGAAAATGATTTTTGGAAGTATCAGTGTTGAGCTTCCGATAATCGATACAGACTCTCCATCCAGTCACGGGTCTTGTGGATACCTTATCACCATCCTTTGTATCCACAACAGTTATTCTAGACTTCTTCGGCACTGTCTGTGTCGGGCTGACCCATTCGCTGTCAGAATTCGGGTATATGATTCCTGCATCTAACCATTTGAGAACCTCCTTTTTCACGACTTCCTTCAAATTGGGATTCAATCTCCTCTGCGTATCCGTGACCGGTTTAGCTTCTTCTTCTGTAATGATTCGATGCATGCACATGGTCGGACTAATTCCTTTTAAGTCCGTGATTGTCCAACCAATGGCCTCCTTGTGCTTGGACAATACCTTGAGCAATTCCTTCTCTTGTTCGCCTGTCAAGTCTGCTGCTAAAATCACGGGCAAAGTATCATTGTCTCCCAGAAAGGCATACTTTAGGTGTTCTGGTAGCGGATCTAATTCCAGCTTCGGTGGTTCTTGTAAGGAGGGTTTCAATGTCCTTGGAATCTCTGTCGGTAACTTCTCTATGTGAGCGCACTCTTCAGGCTTCAAACCCTTCTCTCCTTCTACTTCATTTTGCTGCTCATCATCTTCAACACTTCCCTCTTCTTGAATCTTCGCTGCCTCTGATTGTAATACCTTAGGAGTAAACTGCTGCACTAGCTCATCTATGATATCTACCTGATAACACTCTTATTCTTCCATGCTACTTCCCATGGCATTGGCATTGAAAATGTTGATCTTGGTCTGTTGATGCCCAAAGGATATTCCCATGTCTCCAGTGCGACAATCGATATTTGCGTTGGCAGTGGCTAAGAATGGTCGCCCTAAGATGATCGTGGGTTGTTCTCCATTAGTCGCTTGACGAGTGTCCAGAACTAGAAAATCTGCTGGGTAATAAAATTCTCCCACTCTGATGATAACATCGACTAACATCCCCTAGGGATCTTTGTAGACTTATCAGCTAGTTGTAAAATTACGTCGGTAGATTTCATGGTACCAAACTCGTGCTTATCAAACAACTGTCCAGGTAATATGTTCACGCTTGCCCTTAAATCTAACAAAGCCCTTTTTATGTACACATTACCTAGATCCACGGAGATGAGAGGAACTCCAGGATCCTTCATCTTGGGAGGAAGCGCCTCCATTAAAATAGAACTTACATTCTCAGGTAAGCTGATCATTTTAGGCAAATGGGACAAGATATGTTTCTTATGTATGCACATATCCTTGAGAAACTTAGCCTATGCAGGAACTTCCTTGATAAGTTTAAATAGAGGAATGTTAACCTTAATCTGACTAAATATTCCCACATATCTTCTGCCTGTAGTCCCTTCTTCCCATATGGTCTTTTCTCTGGCTTCTCCAAAGTCATGGGAAAAGGAACTCTCCCACTTGATTCTCCCTTCTCCCATGTACTCGTTTATTTCTTCTTCTTTACTTGTTCCTCCTTACTCTTCTTCTCTAGCTCTTCTTTTTCATCAAAGATTATTTCTATATCACTATCCTCAACTACTGGTGGAGCTGTGACTTTGTTATCTACTTTCTACCCAGTCCTAAGCGTAATCACCTCATTAACTTGCACTTTTGATGCATGTGCCTTTTCCTGTGCTCTATCTTCTTCCATCTTAATAATCAAGTCTCCCAACTTCAGAATTGCTTTCGAATTAGAATTCTCCACTTCCTGCAGCTTGACTAACAACCCAAAGATTTCCTGTATACCAATGTTTGTACCTCCTACTGGAGGTGGAGGTTGCACCTGCTGCTGCCTCATTGGTTGTTGCCTTACTTCCCGTTGTTGATTGTTTTGGAATGGTCTTGGTGTGTTATGAAATCGACCATACTTGTGCACTTGACTAATCTCTTCATGAGTCATCGAGCACTCATTATGATTATGTCCTACATAACCACATGTATTGCATATAACTTGCCCATGCAACACATATGCTCCCTTCTCTTGCTGAAACCTCGCGAGCATTTGGTTAAACTTCTTACTCATAGCACTTAGCTCTTTCTGAATTTCTGTCTTCCATTTACTTTCTGCTTCAGCATTCGCTACATAGAATGTGTTATCTTTCATGGTTCCACGAACTTTCGATCCTAAGCTCAACTGCTCCAGGAATCTCCAAGCGTCTTCTGGCTCTTGCAACATAAATGTCCCACTTGATGAGGCATTTATCATCGCCTGATGTGTTTCGCTGACTCCTTCGAAAAACAATTTGACCAACTGCCATTTGGGAACTTCATGGTGTGGGCAGGATCGCAATAACTCCTTTAATCGATCGAATGCTTCATGGAAAGCCTCTCCTGGCTTTTGCTGAAAGTCCTGAATTGCACGTCTGACTTCTGTGGTTTTACTAACTGGATAGAACTCTTGTAAAAATTTCGCCTTGAGCTGGTCCCAACTAGTGATACTATTAGGTGGAAGAGAGGTGATTATAATCTTAACTTAAAGGTATCCCTATTGGTGTTTCTAGGAAATAATCTTAACCTAAAGGTATCCCTATTGGTGATTCTAGGAATATTAGCATTCACGATAGATATAAATTCATACAAATGATTATATGGGTCATCAGTTTTATATCCTCTGAATTGAGTTAATATTCCTATCAGTTGAGGCCTAATTTCTACATGGTGTTCTACATCATCAGAAATATAGATAGGCGATGAATAATCATATTCCCGTGGCTGGAAATGTGATGCAACCGATTGCCCTCTCGGTTGTGCAAAATACAAAGATCGTATAGGATTACCGTAACATTGAGGATCATTGTATCCTTGCTGACCTTGTGGCTGTTGATGATGCTGTATTCTTCTGGGAGGTCCCCGACCTCGGTTTCATGGCTGCTAGGGCGCTGGTGGAACCCATCCTTCATCTTCCTCATCATATCTCTCCTCGGTCTCTGGATACTGGTACTGTTGCTGAGGAGGCTGCTGGTATTGTTGTGGTTATGTAAGTTGAGGTTTGAAAATTACTGGTTGTGGTTGTGAAATTGGTTGTGAAGTAGGTGTCTGCTGTCTAGAAACTGGGGTGCCATCACGGGTCGGCGCTCCTCAAGACATGGCAAATGTAAATGGGTTGGTGGATTATGGTTGTGATACTGGTGGAAATGGTGGAATCGATGGCGGAGTGCATGATGGTATAGGTGCAGGGGCTGAAACTGCACCACCAGAAGCACTCGTGCTCCCGATATAGAACTCTGAAACCGGGGGAATAAAAGACATCCCCGTTGCCTCACCCGAAGGTTCCTAGGCAACATGCTGTGGACTAATGCTAATATTACTAAAACTCATGATATTGTAACGCCTACGTGCATGCTTTTTGCGCGCAGTTCGCTCAATCTCAGGATCAAAATGCAAAGGGGATACTTGCTCACCCCTGCGGGTACGCATGCACTAATGCAATACGCCCACAAAAATCAAAAAGAAAAATACTAACCAAATGAAACTAAAAGAGAAAATCAGAAACTAAAGCTCCTACTAATCACCTAATCTTAAGCTCACAACTCCCCGGCAACGGCGCCAAAATTTGACATCGCAGCGGTCGTCATGCGGTCAAAAATAAGAAAAACATAACACACTCACTTAATTAGCACAGTGGAAGTCAGGGTCGATCCGCAGGAGTTACGTGGTCAAGTCAAGTGATAGATTACCAACTATAGTGTCACACTATAGTCTGAGGGCTTAGTTCCTACACTGTTGACTACTGATCCCGAAAAGTATAAAACTAAACAATCTCAAAACAAGCATAGACTAAACTAACTTCAAATCAAACCTAGTTACTTTCTGAAATCAGAAGTACATCTCTACTTTAGAAGCAAAAAAGGCAAACAAAGAAACCAAACAATCACAAGGCATGAACGAAACCAATAACTAAAAATCCAAAGGACAGTCACTGGCTAAAATCCAAACCTAAAACCTAACCTAGTTGGCTATTGAAATCAGCAAAGGAAAACAGTCCCAAACAAGGTCATAAACACATCCAAACACAATCTAAGAATTCAAAACCAATAACAAGCATCAAAACACCGAAAAACCAATATTACTTATAACCGAATGATTATTATAACCCAAAACAGGTTCCAAAACATCCAATACAGTAACAAGAACTAGAAAAACAGTAAATCAAATGCTCAAGGTCAGTGGTTGTCACTCCCACAAACCATAGCCACTAATACTAACTATTAAACTAAAAAGAAATTAAACATAAAAACCTGAAATATCCAAAGGTACTTGCTGGAAACGAGTTCTTGGAGTCAAAGAGCCTCTATCGTCGATTTTTCACCAGGGTTTTGCTCGGGTTTTCGGCTGAAAACACCTCTATTTATAGTTGCAAATTTTACGCAACCGCGCCGCGCATATATGGTTTCCGCGGCGTGCGTAGGGTTTTATCCCCGTTTCTTCAGACTTTGAATCTTGTTCCACCGCCTTGTATCCGCGTCGCGCCTTCTTGATTTCCGCGGCGTGCGTACATATTTTCATGATTTTTCCTTCTTCTCCAAACTTTCTCCAATTTGTACGCCTTTGGTCCCTGTTTTCATTATTTTCTTCCAAACAAGTACTAGCACGAAAAGTGAGAATACCACGATGTATATGATATAATTTCACTAAGAATAGGGCTCAACAACGACTAAAATATGTAATATCACTAGGCGTTGTCAATCTGTTACGCTAGTAAGACCTTCTCTGAAGCCGAATTGAATTATACCACCACAGAAAAGGAATTGCTTGCTGTAGTTTTTGCTCTGGACAAGTTTAGATCTTACATATGGGGGTCGAAGGTGGTGGTCTATACTGACCACAGTGCTGTTCGCCATTTGCTCACAAAGAAGGAATCAAAGCCAAGGCTGATAAGATGGATATTGTTGCTTCAAGAATTTGATGTGGAGATAAAAGATAATAAAGGAACATAGAACGTGGTAGCTGATCATCTCTCGAGACTGCCAGCAGAAGGATTGAAAGCAGGTATAAAAGACACATTTCCTGATGAGTGACAACGCCTAGTAATATCAAGTATTTTAGTCGTTGTTGAGCCCTATTCTTGGTGATTTTATATCATATATGCTGTGGTATTCTCACTTTTTGCATCAGTGCTTGTTTGGGAAAAAAAGTTACAAATAGGGGTTAAATGCGTACAAAATGAAGAATATTGGAGATATAGATGAAAGCAGTCGCCTGAACACGCGCGCCGCAGACAAGCATATACGCGCACCGCGCTGAGTCAACGATAAGGCGGTGGGAAGAATTCAAATGACGAGAAAACCGGGGATAACCCTACACGCGCGCCGCGGATATTAGTATTGCGCGACGTGGTCGCTTATTCTCCACAACTGTAAATAAAGGTCATTAGGTCGAAATCAGCAGGCAAGGAATGACCCATAAGGTGGACTTAAGGCTTCTTTGACTCCAAGTTTCGGATTTCAGCAACCATTCGTGGTATTTTATGTTTCTTCATTTAATTTCATTATTAGTTAGTTGTTTAGAAGTTATAGTTTAGTGTTTTTGGGTGTGACAACCATTAGCAGTAGGTTTAAGTTTCTGATTTTCAATGTGACTGTTTTGAATACTTTGGATCTGAGTTTATACAAGTTAATCATTCGGTTAAGGTTGGTTTGCTCATTTTACCTTTATTTTATGCTTTATTGCTTGGATGTGTTTGGATTGTTTCTTGTTGTTTCTGGATTTGAATTATACTTCTGATTTCAGTGAACAACTTTAGTTTAGGAATTGATTTGGTTTGGTTTGGTTAATGCTAGATTTAGTTTTTGGCAATTGTTTGGATTTTGGATTTTTGAACTATTTTTGGAAAAGTAGAGACTAGTCCCTCTGGTTGTAGCGTGACACTGCAACTGGTAATCTATCACATATCTTGATCACGAAACTCCTGTGGATCGACCCTGACTACCACTGTACTAGTGAGAGTGAGGTATTTTATTATTTTTGACCGCATGACGACCGAGGCGATGTAAAATTTTGGCACCATTGCCGGGGAGTTGTGAGCTTAAGAGTAGGTGATCTGTAGGGAGTTTAGTTCCGATTTTAGTTTTTGATTTTGAGATTTGAGCTTGGTTAGTCCTTTTGTTTTGGTTTTGACGGGCGTATTGCACTAGTGCATGCGTACCCGTCGGGGTGGGCAATTATCACCCTTGCTTTTTGACTCGGAAATCGAACGAACCGCGTGCAAGAACCGTGCACGTAGGCGTTTGGATAAGATGAGTCCTAGTAATGTTAGTATAGAGGATGTTACCCGTGAGCTTGTGGGTGAGGTAACATGGGGAATTCCATTTATACCCCCAGTGTCAGAATTTCAGTTTAGGAGCACGAGTGCTAATGGTGGTGCGGTTTCAGCCCCCGCATCAAAACTAGCATTCACCCCTCCTTCAATTCCACCATTACAACCACAAACCACCACCAACCCTTTTTCAGCTGCTATGGCTTGGGGAGCGCCGACCCGAGATGGCAACCCACTGCCTAGACAGCAATCCACCATTTCTCAACCACAACAATCACAACCATTACAACCACCATACCAACCTACCATCTTTAAACTACAAACCGCTTTTCAAACCTTAGCGCAACCAACCCAATATGTGCAATGACAACAGCCGTCACCGCAACAGTATCAATACCAGGAGGTCGAGAACGGATATGACGAGGAGGATGAAGGCTGGATTCCTCCACAACAGCAAACATGGAATCGATGTCGGGGACCTCCACGAAGGACGCAACAATCGCAAGGTCAACAAGGGTACAACAATGATCATCACTATAACGGAAACTTTCTTCAACCTTTGTACTTTGTACAACCGATGGGGCAATTGGTTGCGTCGCACTTCCAACCGCGGGAGTATGACGATTCATCGCTCATTTATATCCCTGATAATGTAGAAGCTCATGTAGAAATTAGGCCATAGCTTTTAGGTATATTACCAGAATTTAGGGGTTATAAACAAGACGATCCATATAATCATTTGTATGAGTTCATAGCTATAGCAAATGCCAATAACCCCAGGAAGACAAATAAGAACATCTTTAGATTGAGGCTATTCCCATTCACTTTAAAGGACAAAGCGAAGTATTGGTTTACATCTCTTCAGTCCAATAGTATCACCACATGGGATCAACTTAAGGCCAAGTTTTTACAAGAATTTTACCCAACTAGTAAGACTATTGAGATTAGATTAGCCATCCAATATTTTCAGCAGAAGCCTAGTGAAGCATTTCACGAGGCTTGGGATCGTTTGAAGGAATTGATGCGCTCTTGCCCTCACCATGACATTCCGAAGTGCCAGTTGGTCAAATTATTCTTTGAGGGTGTGGACTTAACAAACCAAGTGATGATCAATGCATCATCCAGTGGTACAATCATGACGCAAGATCCCGATGAGGCTTGGCAGTTTCTGGAGCAGCTCAGCAACGGATCAAAGGCGATTTTTTCTACCAGGAAGCCAGTGAGCACAACTGCAGCCGTAGGCGCAGACGCAGATTGGAAAAAAGAGCTCAAGAAGGAGATTAGTGAGTTGAATAAGAAATTTGATAGGCTCATGACCACTTTACAGAACGGGCCCCAGAATCAGGAAAAAGGAGGTCAACAAGGACAAAGGACCCAGGATGTGAATCAAGTTTTTGGTCAGGGTGAAGGATAGTACAATAACGGACGATCTTACAGACCATACAACCAGGGTACCCAAAATTTCAATAACCAGTCTTATGGTAATAGGCAGAATAACTATCAAGGGCAGTCATCCAATCAAACCAGGCAATTCCAACCTGTGAACAATAGCAGCCCGAGTAGGAGCAGCAGCAATGCCCTAGGAAGCCAAGAAGACCTGACTGCAAAGATGCACGAAATGTTCAACACCACTCAGCAACAATCCCAGGAAAATGCAAAAGCCATCGCCAACATGGAGAGGCAGATCCTGGATCCTGGATCGCTGTTGATTACCGTTGATGCAAAAGCCATCGCCAACATGGCGAGGCATTGTTGGGAACATTGCCTAAAAAGGAAAGAGATCCTGGATCGTCGTTGATTACCGTCACGGTAGGAGATGTGGTTATTAGGAACACCCTGCTAGATTTAGGTGCAAGTGTTAACGTGTTACCAGGATACTTGTACGACAAATACAAGAATGAAGAGTTGGAACGAGCAAAAACAGTACTGCAATTAGCCGATCAGTCAACTAAGGTCTCAAGGGGTAAATTAACAAATGTGATAGTGAAAGTGGGTGATTTCTTTTACCCCGTGGACTTCTTAGTTATGGAATACGAGAGTTTGGACTACGCACCCGCGCTGATCCTGGGACGCCCATTTTTGGCTACAGTCGGTGCTGTTATGGACTATAAGACGGGAGATTTGGATATCTCCTTTGGGACGAGGAACCTTAGACTCAATATGTTTTGGAGTCCCATATCTCTACCAGAAGGGTATGATGATAAGTATTGGAATAGCATTCCGCTAATGGCACCAGGGACCAAAGATAAAGGAAAGATATGGACACGAGCAGGAGAAGGTGGAAAAAAGAGATCCTGAGGGAAACAAAAGAACATATGCTATCAACCATTGACAAAGTACAGCTGTTGGACATGATGGAAACGATGGAATTAAGACATCAGCAATATGAAAAGGATGCTCGGTGTAGGGAGGCGAAAGTCTTCCAGCTCTTGGATGCACAACAGTAGTGGATTAGCCAAGTCAGCGATCGGATGATGCAACTCACATCATTGCTGGCAACAATGGTTTACAACTTTGCACCCGAGATGAATAAGATGATGCCTCGGGAGGATCGTGAAGAGTAGGAGGGATCTATCTGGCTGAAGACGTTAAACTTAGCTCTTGTTGGGAGGCAACCCATCCTTTATAGGTTAGGTATAATATTTCTTAAGAGTAATTAGAAGGATATTATCATCATCGTTGCAGGTGTTATTGGTTTGAGGCAAGTGTGGGGTCACACGAAGGAGTTTGGAAGAAGTAAAGGCCACGTCGCGGTACGGAGTTTGGCACGCCACGCTTACGCAAAACAACCCGATGCGCAGGGGTTGATTTGGGGACACGCACACCGCGGCTAGTCCTTACCCGCGACGGGGGAATTGATCGGACAGATACGTTATAAAGGTTTGTTATTCTCACTCGTCGCACACACAAAACACCCACGCCGCGCCTCTGTTCTCCGATCAACCAACTTATTTCTCGTGTTTTTCTCGTATATTTGATTCCTACGATCGAGGTACGTCATTCTAACCTGTTTTTACTAGTTAGAACCAGCATTTAGGCCGTGAAATTGAGTGATTTCTCCAAAAACTGAAAAACTTAGGAATCGGCAATGCTTGCTCTTAGGGTGTTTTGTTTGCAAGATAATCACCCTAAAGGGGCTAGTCGGTGCTTAGGCTACCTTGTAGTAGTATTAGATTGAGTTAACAGGTGAAAATCATCGATTTGGGTTTGGTTTTCGAAACAGTCCTTCGGCGCGCCGCGCCTTGTTCTTGGGCCACGCCGTGCCTCGGTGGGGAAGAAAGGACTACATTTGCAAAAAAAATTTGTGTGGTTTTTTTGTTTCTGCAGATGGCCTTCAGACGTGACCACCCCTTCCTTCATTTTCCCAAGATATTAGAGAGTACTCCCGAGTACGTTACACGGAGGGATGCGTTGATCACTCGCCGAGTTCTCGAGGCGACTATTTTTGACAGAGATATTTCTGATCAGGCCGGATTGTGGGCCAAGATCGAGCCGTTTCTTAATCGCACCTTGTTCGCTGGGGAGGTTACTTTTGCGTGCCACGGCTGGGAGAGGCTGATGGCCAACCAGGACGAAATTATCTGCACAGAGCTTTTCCTAGAGTTCCTGTCCACAGTTCACTATGCACCGAGCGCACGGGAGGCACGGCCCAGGCCGATTAGTTTCAGGTTGGGTGGAGTTAATAGGGAGTGCAGTCTCCGGGACTTTGGGAGACGCACAGGGATCTTCGGGCATGCATTCAGGGGCAGCCGGATCGGGCTGCCAAGTTAACTATTTGGGCTACGATGTCCAATGTTCGATTTGAGGCGGGGTCGGCCAGGGAGAGCCAGCTCCGCAACCCGCTTCACCGTCTCATGCACCGCATCATCTCCAATTCTGTTATGCAGAAGCAAGGGGGTGAGAAGATCTCCGATGAGGATATGACATTCATGTGGTTGCTCCTCGATCCCACCAGGTTCTTCCATCTACCTTATGCCTTGGCACTTTGGCAGCTTCCTTATCCACCCGAGCAGCGGGTGATCCAGCAGCAACCCCTTGGTCGGCGGGCACTACATTACCCGCTTGGCCCGATCATACGGTTTCCTTACTGCTGGCACCATAGCGACTTTGACAGCGATACCGCCTGCGCGCACATCAGTCTGGTTCTTGGAGAACATGAGCCTTATCCATAAGCCACATGCGGGGCGTTACTTCAGGGTAGCGACGGAGGCGCCACGGGCACCTCGACCAGCCCATGCTCAGGAGGAGGGACCAGCGAGGCATCGCTAGAGAGTTGGCGGATCACCAGTCCCACCAGCAGAGCCACAGCAGCCGGATGTTACGACAACTGTCCGAGGATTGGAGGATAGGGTAGCTGGTATTGAGGACCACCTGGCATGGACTGGAGAGGTACTTTTGGAGTTGGCCTCTCAGCAGGGACGACACCCACGACCTTTCCCGGCCCTAGCACATGATCATGACGCAGGTCCTTCCAGGCCACCCAGAGACGATTGATTTATTTTTGCTTTTCTTTTTAGGATATCTGTACCAAACCTATAACATTATTTTATCTTTGTTTGTTTATAGTTTAGTTGTTTTTTCTGTTTGTAATTGATATGTTTGTGAGTGATGCATGTAATACCCAAATAGAGAATCTGTGGAGGAGTTGTTTCAGGCAAGTGTGGGGTCACCATGCCCCCTCCACTTGCCATGATCACCGGCGTGTTTTAATGTTGCGCTACAACTCCTGGAAATCTGAATTTGAAGCGAGAAATGTTCATGTTTTTGTACCTGTGGCAATCAAGTACCATCAAGCAGTCAACAGTGTAAGGGGTAACTCTTTCTCCCTAGTTTTGAATTAATTTTGTACAACGGGGGCGTTGTACGGTTTTAAGTGTAGGGTGTGGACGGTCGAAAGAGTAGTTTTTGAACTTTTTGTGGGAAACAAGTCATTTTCAAATTTTTAGCAACTTTTTCAAAATTTTTAAGAGATTGTAATTTTGAAACGAATAGTTTGTCAATGTTATAGCATTGGTATTTTTCAAGAAATACTATTTAGTTGTTATCATGCTATGAGTTTAGTCAAATAAGTTGAGTTTTAAGAGTTAGAAGATTGGGATATTTTATGATTGGAATTTAGGAAAGGACTGTCAATCAGTGGCCTTTGTTGTTCGAGCCGGTAGGTCTAAAATGGGTGGGACTTATGCACCTTACCACCTAAGATCGTCTGGTCTGGGATGGTATTTCTGAAAGCTCGTTACACAGACAACATCGAAAGTCATGGATAGTTCTTTAATGACCTTTAGAATCTGAATGAGTATGTACACTCTATTGGGGACAAGCAAGGCACAAGTGTAACATCCATGTTTTGGGCCTAGGAGTTTTGGGCTTAAACCTACAAATAAAATTTATTTTGTAAATAAAGAAAACAAATTAATAACTAAAGTTAATATCTTGTTATATTTTATATTGTGAATAAATGAGCCAAATATAGTTTAAAAATCAAATTGTAACCAAATGTGAGAAATTTTGTCATAAGGACTAAAAGTGTCAATTTGGCCAAACTTAACCATTGAGCTTTGACTAGTCAAGCATTTAGAAGGATTAGAGAATATTATGAAGGAATTGATGTGGATTTTAGATTAGGTCAGATAATTCCTTGAATTATAATGACCTAAATTGTGAAGAATTGTAGTGTAAGGGGCCATTTGTGTCAATTTGGGAAACTACGAGTTAGTGTTGACCTAGTTAATGACTCAAGTGAGATAAATAATTATATTTGGGGCAATTCTATGAATATAGAGACTTCTAGTTAGAATAATTGACTTTTGGGTGTTGGGTGTAGAAAGGACCAAAGTTTAGGGACCTAGGTTGTAACTCTTGAAAGATGACTTGTTTTAGATGGGGTTTTGTAACACCCGGCTTTTTAAAACAAAACACCCCTGAAAATTTTTTTCATTTAAAACCAAGGTTTCAATACATAAAACCAAAACAAAGGGGTATATTTTAATAAACACGGGTACAAGTGTATCAAGGAGAGTATAAAATACCATAGTCTCATTTGAAGCCGGGCTGCTACTGACAGCATCTACAAGTCCACTTCTTGAGTCACGGACTTTATCCTTACCCTCATCAGGATTATGCTAACCTGCAGGGACATTTAACAAACGGTATGAGCTACAAAGCTCAGTGAGTAATCGTGTCTGCAAATAACATGTATAAAAATACAATCATATATCTGTCTGGATATCGAATCCAAACTCCTAGCCTTACTGGCTGACCACATATCTCCTAGGATTTCACATCCTAGTCTGTAGCCTTACAGGCTGAATCACCATAACCTGAAATCATCAAGCCACGTCAGTTATTTGCACATATAATTATGTCTAACCATTTCTGTCCCATGTTTATTAGTCACAATGGACTGCATCATATATCATGGCTATATAAGCCGCACCATATGTCATAGCTATATAAGCTGCACCGGAACATTCTTAGCTTTTAAATCATAGCCCGAAGGCCGCACCAGTTTAGGTTCAACAACCCAAAATCATGGTCCTAAGACCGCACCATTTAATTTCAAAGATAATTATCATATCTAACCTGATATCTGCACATTAACTAACTCAAATCTGTTAGCCACATAAACCATACGTATATAAGAGAAAATAAACATATAAATTCCCAGTTACCGTTTCTATCCCATGTTTCATAGTCACACCTGATTGCACCAGATATCATAGCCATAAAAGGCCGCACCAAAATATCATAGCCCGAAGGCCGCACCAGAATATCATAGCCCGAAGGCCGCACCAGAATATCATAGCCTGAAGGCCGCACCAGAATATCATAGCCATATAGGCCGCACCAGTTGGATATAAAATCCAGAAATCATAGCCATATAGGCCGCACCAGTTGGATATAAAATCCAGAAATCATAGCCATATAGGCCGCACCAGTTGGATATAAAATCCAGAAATCATAGCCATAAGTGGCCGCACCATTTAATGACATTTCATTTCATAATCATTTGTGGCTCACGGTTCCGTTCTTGTCATTTCATTGACTCACGGCTTATCCGGTATTGCCTTTTCACCATATCTTTAGATTATCATTTTCGTCCCCCAAACCTATTTCAACCTGTAACAGTCCAATCAACATATATCATATGTGATATAATGATTACTAACCTGGATATTAGCTGCATTTAAATTCCGGTTGTTTCTTGCCTTTACGTGCACCACAACCATTTTGTCCCATACCTATATATTCATTTATACCAAATGATAATAGATTAATAATCATTTCAGTTGGCTCTAATGCATAAGAGTCCAATGTAATAACATTACAAACAATGTCTAGATGATAAACTTCCCATTTACCATCTTTCTTTAATTTATACATTTTTACAAAATACACGTATTTTGCTACAGTACTTTCGGGAGGTCGTATACGTATTCCGATAATTTTCCCCGAAGTTTCACATCATATTAGACCTATGTTCAAAATTTGAGGTCAAACGGACGAGTCTAGCATCAAGTCCCAAAATTGGACCAAAGCATAACAGAAGGCAGGAGCAAATCTGCTCATTTTCATGCAGCTGCTGGATCGCGAACCTATCTCCATGTGGATCGCGTCCCTACGGATCGCGACCCTATCTCCATGGAGATCGGGACCCTATCTGCCGCTGTGCAGTTTCTCTTGTCCGTTTTTCATGCTATAAATTCCCATTTTCAGCTATTAAGTCCTTAATTCTCTTCTTAAACGATAGGGGTTTGTTCCAAGACCAAAACCCTTCATTAACATCAAGTTTTAACCCATGGAAATCATATATTTCAAACATTTTCCAACAATTCCCGTTTTTGACATTTTGGTCCAAAAACCGAATTTCTTCAAAATTAATCACTTCTACTGATTATTCTCATCATTACCAACATTTGGAACTCATTAGAATTCATTAGAACTCATTAGAATCCACTGAATCATATAAACATGTATTCTAGGGTTCTTGAGCAAAGTTCCAAATTTTCAATAATAGCAACCTACTTCCATTTTTCTTGAATTAAGTCCTTTTAGCATGACTTATTGGATGCATTAAACCATTTAAACCACATAAACATAACTGAAATTTACAAATTTCAGTTTCTATAAAACCAAATCAAGAACACTTCAAGAACTTGGTTAAAATCAAGTTTACTAACCTTGATTAACATAGGAATCACCAATTCCAAGCTATGATTCCAATTCCTTGCCTCAAGCTTCATGATTTCTGCAGAATTTGCTCTCAAGAATCATTCTCGTAACTGAAAAATGGCCAGTCAAAGAGAGAGTCAACCTCTCTATTTATACTTCAAATTTTTACATTTTTGGTCCCTAAGTTCCATTTCTTGAACTTTGACCACCAAATCAACTTTTATTACAATAAAACTTTCATTTCTTATACATTTGCCACAACCAACAATATTTTTCATATTTGGTCCTTCACATGGTCAAATGACCAAAATACCCTTTTATGGTAAAACGACCAAAAATCTGTTTTTATAACATTTTAAGTCCAAAACTCAAAATATTATTTCAAACTAAATACTTTTCTGTCCAAAAGACCAATTTACCCTTCCAAGGTAAAATGAGCATTTTACCCTTTTTATTATATTTATATAAAAAGAGTATCTTGGCGTTACAAATTCTCCCCTCCTTCAAAAGATTTCGTCCCCGAAATCATACAAGGAGTTGAGGGTATGTCTTCCTCGTATCGCTTTCGGTCTCCCACATCATGTCGGAATCTTTATGGTATTGCCTAAGCACTTAACCATACAAGTATTCTTATCTTGTGATTGGATCACAATTTACATCAATCCTCCGGTTGTCCCGGGTATCTTATCTACTTATCTTTCCTCATCTCATCATAAGGAATTTATTGGAAATTATTACTCCCTCCGTCCATTTTAATAGTCCACTTTTGACTTTTTAAAGTCTTTCTTTTTCAACTTTGACCTTAAATATTTTCATTTTTGTTGTATAACACTTGATGCAAAATATATGGATGGATTGTGTTTTAAACTTATTTTTGTTGGTATAATTTTTATCAAGTATCATATAGCACAAACAAAAATATTTAAAGTCAAAGTTGAAAAAGAAAGACTTTTAAAAGTCAAAAGTGGACTATTAAAATGGGACGGAGGGAGTACTACATAATTCCTTTCTTGTCGTCCAAAACAAATTTTAACCTTTCCAAAGGTTTACTTTTCGTATTACCACATTCCTTTACTTGGAATTTCAAAGGTTCTTGCTCAGTGATCTACATACCACTTTTACAAATTCGTAACCATTCTTCAAATTCGTTCGTACTTATCAAGTACTCTCTTCAGTTTATGCAAGAATCCAAGATCTAGCTAACGGCTTTACTACATCTTCAATCTAATAAATTGGAGGATAACATGGTATTCCATACCATTCTTCATATGAATCATCAAACTATTAGCATGTAAACTGCTATTTCTTGTAATTTCTATCCAAGATAGACAATCTTCTCATCTTCTACTAGGGTCTGCTGTGCAATTTTCAAGCACATCTTCTAAAATCGGCATCATTTGATCATTTTGTTCATCAATTCACGGTACCTGCAGAGACTTTATCGCAAAGTCTATAACAATGTTGTCCCATTTCTTCTCTGGGCCAACCACGGGTAAATTTCTTCGCATTTTTCTAACGGTTTGACTTTACTTTGCGTACAAGTCAACTACTTTTCATGTATCTTTCAATATCTTTCTTCTATCCCGGCCACCAACACATAGTTTTTATCGACCTATCCAGTCTGGTATTGCTCCGGGTATACTGCATATCTAATGCAAAATACATCTTTTCAAGATAATTTTCATGTTTCCATTTTCTTTGGAATCCACATTCACAACCACCAAGGGTTTTAAATCACTGTGATATTCCAACTAACGTCTTCTAGTATCCAATCATTTATTCATTTACAGACTTGCACACTTCTTTCTGTGCTACCCGAATCAATTCAGGTAATCGATTTGCCACACTCATACATGTGGATGTAACCTTCAAAGGTTACTCTTTTCAATTCAAGGCATCTATAGCCACATCTGCCCATTTCGAGATGGTACAGGATTTCATACCCGAAATCTTTAGGTAACCCATCTATCTTTATTATATCATATCTAGCTTCTTTTTGATCAATTAAGTACTTCCAACTTTTATGATCCATATAAACAATAAGCTTTACACCATATAAATAGTGTCTCAAAAGCTTCAATACCAAAATCATAGTTGCTACTGCAACATCATGCATCTACAGTCATATCTGGATGCATTCCTATAATCCAATTTATCCGCTTAGCATCGACGCTAATGTCAGAATTTCGCACAAGGTTTATTCCAAACCTTTACTAGATCTCTGTGGTCTTTCTACCACTCAGACTTTTTACTTTTCTGGATTCATTAATCACTTGAAATAACAATTAAGGAGCAGTTTTCTACAAGTCTCCTATAGTAACCCGCCAATCCAAGGAAACTACTACTAATTTCAATCATATTCCAAGGCGGTTCCCATTTTATCACAGTATCATTTCCACTGGATCTACTTTATCTTTTCTGGCATTACTAACATGCCCAAAGAATATAAAGCTTCTTTTAACCAAAATTTTCATACTTGGAGAATTTTACATATCACTTAACTCAGTGAAGTAACTCCAATATCTGGTACAAATGTACCTCATATTCGATTTGGTTTCGAGAATATCAGATTCTCAGTAGTCAATACACACATGCATCCACTTGTCTTTCTTCTTTTCAAACAAGGTAGGGTTCCATACGATGACACATACGGCCATACGAGACCCCAATACAATATTTTCTTCTAGTTGTTTTCCAACTCTGCCATCTCTACGGATGCAAATCAATACAGAGCCCGTATACCAAAAACGGCTCCCAAAATCAGTGTAATCATAAACTTTTCTCGCCAATCAGGTAGAAATCTTGGAAGTTCTTTTCAAAAGAAACATCCGAGGATTTATTTAAAGTAGTACACTACTATCACTGCTTTATTTAACTTGGCCAATACCACGTATGCCAATTACAACATCATTCTTTTACTAACTCTTTTCCGAGTTTAAGCAAAGAAAATAACCGGTATTCTCAACAACGGTCATTTACCATGGATTTCCATCCATTTTATTTCTGTTTTAAGAACCATACTGTTCTTATTTCTACAATTCATGGTAGCATAATTCATTGCTAACCAAATCATACGCACGATTGCTTCAAATTCACTGGTAGTCATCGGCTTCAGATTTATAGGGAAAAATGGTCCCGTAAATCCTAGGCAAACTACCTTCCAGGCGTTCAATATCTAGAACATTCTTGCTATCTGCTATCGCTGCTTCCAAAATTTCATCTGAAATCGTTGATGAAATATTCCAACAAGACATCAAGTCATCGATCCCAAGCATAGCTTCATGGATCAAATATAACATACACGAGTTATATTCAGGATAAATACATCGGAGATCATATCAGTCTCCTCACGAGTTTCTTCCACAATCTGTTGGAATGCTCATGGTACCACTGGTCCTTTTTAACCATTTATTTCTTCTTTCTTTCCTGGGTTCATCACCCGTTACTCCACATTTAGCATGTGAGTATTTCATAAAGAAGTGATCTATAGTTCCACGCTGGAACCACTTCCGTCCCACACAACAAACTAGAGCAAAATGCTCTCATTTTCTATAATTTCAGCATGTCAACGATAGAGTCTCAACTCTAAAATGTTCTAAGTGCTTTTCCTGCACTTCTTATGTCACACCATCTTTTCGTTCTGGTCTCCTCCCTTTAAGGTTAGACCTAATTCGTGATAACTTCTTCTGAGAAGTCCACTACTATCTTCTGCTTTCCTTGTAGTCTCAACTACTGTTCTTTCACCTTGAATATCCACCAAGGTGAGCAACCGATTTCTTTTTCTGACCACTACAGCTACTACTGCTTGTCATGTGGATTTTTCTGCTTTTTGTCCCCTTTTTCTTCTCGTACAACGGAGTCTTGAGAAAGGATTGATCCATTTCCTAGAGCTTCGCGCCCTAAATGTCTCCCAATAAGATTTACAGTTCATACTTCTTATACGTCAGAAGTTAGCAACAGTTAGATTATATATGTATAATAACATCTATATACACCTAACTATGCATCATGTCTACTATCTCAGGGTTTAAGTCCAGGAATCTACTCTATAGACACCTAGTTCACTTAAACCTCGGCTCTGATACCAACTTGTAACACCCGGCTTTTTAAAACAAAACACCCCTGAAATTTTTTTTCATTTAAAACCAAGGTTTCAATACATAAAACCATAACAAAGGGGTATATTTTAATAAACACGGGTACAAGTGTATCAAGGAGAGTATAAAATACCATAATCTCCTTTGAAGCCGGGCTGCTACTGACAGCATCTACAAGTCCACTTCTTGAGTCACGGACTTTATCCTTACCCTCATCAGGGTTATGCTAACCTGCAGGGACATTTAACAAACGGTATGAGCTACAAAGCTCAGTGAGTAATCGTGTCTGCAAATAACATGTATAAAAATACAATCATATATCTGTCTGGATATCGAATCCAAACTCCTAGCCTTACTGGCTGACCACATATCTCCTAGGATTTCACATCCTAGCCTGTAGCCTTACAGGCTGAATCACCATAACCTGAAATCATCAAGCCACGTCAGTTATTTGCACATATAATTATGTCTAACCATTTCTGTCCCATGTTTATTAGTCACAATGTACTGCATCATATATCATGGCTATATAAGCCGCACCATATGTCATAGCTATATAAGCTGCACCGGAACATTCTTAGCCTTTAAATCATAGCCCGAAGGCCGCACCAGTTTAGGTTCAACAACCCAAAATCATGGTCCTAAGACCGCACCATTTAATTTCAAAGATAATTATCATATCTAACCTGATATCTGTACATTAACTAACTCAAATCTGTTAGCCACATAAACCATACGTATATAAGAGAAAATAAACATATAAATTCCCAGTTACCGTTTCTGTCCCACGTTTCATAGTCACACCTGACTGCACCAGATATCATAGCCATAAAAGGCCGCACCAAAATATCATAGCCCGAATGCCGCACCAGAATATCATAGCCCGAAGGCCGCACCAGAATATCATAGCCCGAAGGCCGCACCAGAATATCATAGCCCGAAGGCCGCACCAGAATATCATAGCCATATAGCCGCACCAGTTGGATATAAAATCCAGAAATCATAGCCATATAGGCTGCACCAGTTGGATATAAAATCCAGAAATCATAGCCATATAGGCCGCACCAGTTGGATATAAAATCCAGAAATCATAGCCATAAGTGGCCGCACCATTTAATGACATTTCATTTCGTAATCATTTGTGGCTCACGGTTCCGTTCTTGTCATTTCATTGACTCACGGCTTATCCGGTATTGCCTTTTCACCATATCTTTAGATTATCATTTTCGTCCCCCAAACCTGTAATAGTCCAATCAACATATATCATATGTGATATAAGTGAGATTACTCACCTGGATATTAGCTGCATTTAAATTCCGGTTGTTTCTTGCCTTTACGTGCACCACAACCATTTTGTCCCATACCTATATATTCATTTATACCAAATGATAATAGATTAATAATCATTTTAATTGGCTCTAATGCATAAGAGTCCAATGTAATAACATTACAAACAATGTCTAGATGATAAACTTCCCATTTACCATCTTTCTTTAATTTATACATTTTTACAAAATACACGTATTTTGCTACAGTACTTTCGGGAGGTCGTATACGTATTCCGATAATTTTCCCCGAAGTTTCACATCTTATTAGACCTACGTTCAAAATTCGAGGTCAAACGGACAAGTCTAGCATCAAGTCCCAAAATTGGACCAAAGCATAACAGAAGGCAGGAGCAAATCTGCTCATTTTCATGCAGCTGCTGGATCGCGACCCTATCTCCATGTGGATCGCGTCCCTACGGATCGCGACCCTATCTCCATGGAGATCGGGACCCTATCTGCCGCTGTGCAGTTTCTCTTGTCCGTTTTTCATGCTACAAATTCCCATTTTCAGCTATTAAGTCCTTAATTCTCTTCTTAAACGATAGGGGTTTGTTCCAAGACCAAAACCCTTCATTAACATCTAGTTTTAACCCATGGAAATCATATATTTCAAACATTTTCCAACAATTCCCGTTTTTGACATTTTGGTCCAAAAACTGAATTTCTTCAAAATTAATCACTTCTACTGATTATTCTCATCATTACCAACATTTGGAACTCATTAGAATTCATTAGAACTCATTAGAATCCACTGAATCATATAAACATGTATTCTAGGGTTCTTGAGCAAAGTTCCAAATTTTCAATAATAGCAACCTACTTCCATTTTTCTTGAATTAAGTCCTTTTAGCATGACTTATTGGATGCATTAAACCATTTAAACCACATAAACATAACTGAAATTTACAAATTTTAGTTTCTATAAAACCAAATCAAGAACACTTCAAGAACTTGGTTAAAATCAAGTTTACTAACCTTGATTAACATAGGAATCACCAATTCCAAGCTATGATTCCAATTCCTTGCCTCAAGCTTCATGATTTCTGCAGAATTTGCTCTCAAGAATCATTCCCGTAACTGAAAAATGGCCAGTCAAAGAGAAAGTCAACCTCTCTATTTATACTTCAAATTTTTACATTTTTGGTCCCTAAGTTCCATTTCTTGAACTTTGACCACCAAATCAAGTTTTATTACAATAAAACTTTCATTTCTTATACATTTGCCACAACCAACAATATTTTTCATATTTGGTCCTTCACATGGTCAAATGACCAAAATACCCTTTTATGGTAAAACGACCAAAAATCCGTTTTTATAACAGTTTAAGTCCAAAACTCAAAATATTATTTCAAACTAAATACTTTTCTGTCCAAAAGACCAATTTACCCTTCCAAGGTAAAATGACCATTTTACCCTTTTTATTATATTTATATAAAAAGAGTATCTTGGCGTTACAGGTTTTCCTCATTTCAGCCCAAACTCACGTTTTTAGAGAAGGAGAGGGAGAGAGTGGCGATTTTGAGAGATCTTGGAGGATAAGATGCTAGAGTTTGAAGATTAATCAAAGTTCTTGAAGATTCCAAGCAATCTAAGGTATAAACCTACCTTTCTAGCTCTAGATTTCGAGTTTAGGTTTGGGGTTTGGACCCAATCCGAGAATTATGATGGGATAAGGTTCTTCCTATGATTCCCAATGTTTATTTGATGTTTCTAAGTTGTTCGAGTCTACATTCAATCCATGGATGCTCTAGATTCAATTACTTGATAGATTTGGGTGTTATGAACCCTAGAATTTGGGGATTTGATGAATTGTTGAGGAATTTAGAAATTGATGGATGATTATGGTATTTTTGGATGAGGGGATTCATTTCTAATGATTCTCTAAGGATTCCAACCATTGATTTGTAGTCTTAAACCTTGAATCACTAGAAAATGGGAATTGGGTGTTGAAATGGGTTTTATTCATGGAATTGATGAATGGATCTTTTGGATTTAATGGATGAATCAAATATTGCATCAAATTGGAAGTAATAATGGAGTTAGAATCATTCCTAATGATTCCATGAAATAGAAGAAGGAATCTCCACTTGTAATCATCAATTGATGGAGATTGGAATTGGAAATTCCATGAGACTATCTCCTATAGAATTGTATGGGAATGACTCCCTTAAGGGATGACCTTAGTTAAGAACTTAATTGGGTACTTGATGGTGTTAAGTGTAATGATTGACTTGGAACATAGTTCATGAATCACTTGCTAAGGAATAAGATCATGGATTGTGATTTCCATTGAATTAAGTCATGAACACTTGGATTGGGAGTTGAATACTTGGAAATGAGTTATTAAATGTGTATTTTCATGTATAATTGGTCTTGGGTTGATTTGGAACTTCATTTGGGTCAAAAGGGGGGTTAAAATGAGCAAAAACGAGGCTACAACGTACAGAACACGGCCCGTGTAAAAGGGTCTGTGTAATTTGCTGGTCCTGACACGGCCCGTGTCAGGGGGAGCACGACCCGTGTCAGAGGGTTTTCCATATTTTCATCATTTTTGGGTTGTAAGCCATATGGTTTGGGCCTTGGGTCCTTGTTTTAATGCCAATCTTTGGGGATGTTTTAACTAAGATTTTCCTTATATTAGAGGGTCAAGGACTTCATTTTGGATGATGGATGATTGTTCCTTCTTAGTTCAAAAGAAGTAATTATAGTGCGACTTTTAGATGAAACGAGTATAATACCTTCCGTTCTTGTATTGTAGGAAGGAGGTATATTGTTATGACTTGGAGGTGAGACTAAGGACTTGAGCTAGTACTTAACTAAGAGGATGTGATGGATGAGATGATGTCTAGGAGCACCTCTAATGCATCAGCCTTGTGTGGAATTAGTGTTGACTCGTCAGTTGACCTTGGGTGAGTTTACCGGGAGTACACATCCCAAATATTATCTTTTGTGTGTGTTATCAAATACTTTTCATGCATGATATTATGTGCAATGTGTTATATGATTACTACTTGTGCATTGCATGAAAATGTGTTTCTATAGATGTTTTCAAATGAAGGTTATAATGATGTTTTGAAAGATGTTTTGCGCATCCTATTTGTGCATTGCATTGCATATAGGATGGGATTGACCGAGTAAACCTTATGACGAAGATAAGATGATTGTCCTGGATTTAGGGAAATCATGATTGTCCCGGATTTAGGGAAATCAAGGGCAAAATGCCCAAAATGAGATGTTTGTCCCGAATTTAGGGAAACCGTTCCCGACAATAGGGAATTTCATGAGGGAGTTGCTAACCCTCATGGGGCTAGTGTGATGGCCACTAGTCCTAGTTTTGCCTATATGGGGATCGAGTGGCATGCTTTGTGCGTCTCATTCGTGAACTTAGGTAGGTGTCATTGAGGTGAGTTGGACTTCTATGAGATGGACGTGGGTTTGGGATAGTTGCATCATGCATTGCATTTGCACATCATAACGATCCATTTTTTAGTAAATCTTTATGATGTCTTAAACAACTTTTAAGGTGTGTGTCAAAACTATTTTTGGAGGTTTGTCCCGAGTGTGGTAGTTTACTGCCCACTCTGAATTGGTCAACCTCGGGTAAGCTCACTAGGCATTTCAATTGCCTAACTTATTTTGATGTGTATTCAGGTTCAGAAGTTCGATAACTTTAGTAGAGCTGGCGTTAGAAGGCCACAGTTTGTGTGGTTTCATTTGAGCTATGTAATGGTATATGAATTGTTACAACCTCGCTCTTTTACAAACCAATATGTTTTATCTAAAATGGGACCAAACGATGTTTTCCGCAACTTAAATCTAGATTATCATTCATTAAACCTCATGTGTTTTAAATTGGTTTTGAAAGAAAATGACTTATTCGAAGATGTTGAAATTGAAGTTTTCACTAAAGGATGATTTTTGGAATAATGATGATAAACCTTGGGTTAAAATTATGTTTTATGAAAAGCCTTAAGCGAGGGTGTTTCAACAAGTGTGGGGTGTTTGACAACGCCTAGTAATATCAAGTATTTTAGTCATTGTTGAGCCCTATTCTTCGTGATTTTATATCATATATGCTGTGGTATTCTCAGTTTTTGTGTCAGTGCTTGTTTGGGAAGAAAAGTTACAAACAAGGGTTAAATGCGTACAAAATGAAGAAGATTGGAGATAAAAACGAAAACAGTCGCCTGAACATGTGCGCCGCGGACAAGCGTGTAGGTGCGCCGTGCTGAGTCAATGATGGGAAGAATTCAAATGACAAGAAAAGCGGGGGAAACCCTACATGCGCACCGCGGATATTAGTAGTGCGTGACGCAATAACTTATTCTCCACAACTATAAATAAAGGTCATTAGGTCGAAATCAGCAGGCTAGGAACGACCCATAAGGTGGACTTAAGGCTTCTTTGACTCAAAGTTTCGAATTTCAGCAACCATTCGTGGTATTTTATGTTTCTTCATTTAATTTCATTATTAGTTAGTTGTTTAGAGCTTATAGCTTAGTGTTTTTGGGTGTGACAACCATTAGCAGTAGGTTTAAGTTTCTGATTTTCAATGTTACTGTTTTGGATACTTTGGATCCGAGTTTATACAAGTTAATCATTCGGTTAAGGTTCGTTTGCTCATTTTACCTTTATTTTATGCTTTATTGCTTGGATGTGTTTGGATTGTTTCTTGTTGTTTCTGGATTTGAATTATACTTCTGATTTAAGTGAACAACTTTGGTTTAGGAATTGATTTGGTTTGGTTTGGTTAATGCTAGATTTAGTTTTTGGCAATTGTTTGGATTTTGGATTTTTGAACTGTTTTTGGAAAAGTAGAGACTAGTCCCTCTGGTTGTAGCGTGACACTGCAACTGGTAATCTATCACCTATCTTGACCACGAAACTCCTGTGGATCGACCCTGACTACCACTATACTAGTGAAAGTGAGGTATTTTATTATTTTTAACCGCATGACGACCGATTCGATGTCAATGAGCAGCTGTTAGAACTTCATGGTGCACCATGGTACGCATACTATATTAATTTTCTGGCCACAGGAGCAATGCCGACACACTGGACGAAGCAGAGGCAAAAACAGTTCCGCACATATGCTAAAAGGTTAATTTGGGACGATCCTGACCACTTCAAGGTCGGGGAGGATCAAATTATTCGACGTTGTGTCCCTGATAGTGAAATTTCGAAGGTGTTAGATCATTGCCATGCCTCAGCCTGTGGTGGGCATTTTAGCACGAAAAAGACGGGGTACAAGATTTTGGAGTTCGGATTGTACTGGCCAATGGTATTCAATGATGCATACAAGACCTCTAAGGAGTGTATTAATTGTCAGCAGCTGTGAAATATTTCAAAAAGGGATCAAATGCCACTGAACCTGATCTTAGTGGTGGATAACTTTGATGTTTGGGGAATTGACTTCATGGGTCCTTTTACCACTTCACAAGGATATGTGTACATCTTGGTGGCCGTTGACCATGTCTCCAAATGGATTGAAGCCGAAGCCACTCGCACCAATGATCATCACGTGGTCTACAAGTTTGTCAAAAAGAATATCTTCACTCACCATGGAGTTCCACGGGTAATCATTAGTGACAGGGGTTCATATTTCAAAATTTTCAAGTTTGGTAGGCTGTTGAAGCACTACGGGGTCAACCATCGGATTGTAACACCATACCATCCACAGACAAATGGCTAGGTGGAAGTTTCTAACCGGCAGATCAAGGAGATTCTCCAGAAGACAATCAAGACAGACAAAAAGGACTGGTCACAACGACTAGACGACGCACTTTGGGCATACAAAACTGCCTATAAAACACCGATTGGAACCACCCTATCGGTTTGTTTATGGGAAGGGATGTCACTTGCATGTGGAGCTAGCCAATCGAGCGTTGTGGGCAATCAAACAGGTCAATATGGATTACGATGCAGCTGGGAAGGAGCAGAAACTGCAACTTTCTGAACTAGAGGAGTTACGGGATGAAGCTTAGGAAAACGCAGCTATGTACAAATAAAAAATGAAGCGGTATCATGATGTTAAACTCAGATTGAAGACTTTTGTGGCAGGGCAAAAGGTGCGGCTCTACAACTCAAGGCTAAAGATGTTCCCTGGAAAGCTGAGGAGCAAGTGGAATGGACCATATGAAGTCGTTAGCGTCACGTAATACGGTGTTGTTGAAATTCGAGATTTCAAAGGAGGGCCGCCATTTAAACTCATAGGCTAAAACCTTATGTCACTTCGGGCACCTTCCAGAAGTTAGAGGTAGAGACAGTCGAGTTTGTAACCAACATTCCAGAATGCGTTCAATAGTCAGGTAAGTGTGCGTCCGGCTGAAGACGTTAAACTTAGCGCTTATCAGGAGGCAAACCGATCCTCTTTAAAATTTTGTAGTTTAACCTTTTAAATGTGTTTTGAAATGAGTTTAACAGTTGTTAAAAATTGGTTTCAAATTCTGAAATTACCGCGACGCGACACTTCTTTGGTACGTGTCGCGGTCATTTCCAACATCACGTAGACAACCCAATTCGTTATTACCGCGACGCGTGTATCAAAACAACGCGCCGCGGTAATCCGTAACTCATTTCTTTGTAGACTTTATGTTTGTTTCTGATGTTTGTTCTTTTTGCATTTTAATTTGTTTATGAGTGTTTGCAAGTGAATACTAATGGAAGTCTACTAAGGAGTTGTTTCATGCAAGTGTGGGGTCATTGTACCCCTACACTTGCCATTTCACCGACGTGTTTACTGTTGTGCCACAACTCCTAAAATCTGAGTCGTGAGGTGTACGTGTTTTTGTATCATGTGACAACTAGTTCCAACAAGCAGTCTACCGTCTAAAGGGGTAACTCTTTCTCCCTTGTTTTGAAATAATTTATGTACAACAGGGACGTTGTGCGGTTTTAAGTGTGGGGTGTGGACGGTCGAAAGAGTATTTTTGAAATTTTTGTAGAAAAAGAGTCATTTTCAAAAATTTTAGCAATTTTTAATAGATTGTAATTTTGAAACGAATAGTTGTGAATGTTATAGCTTTGGTATTTTTCAAGAGATACCATTTAGTTGTTATCATGCTATGAGTTTAGTCAAAAAATTTTGAGTTTTAGGAGTTAGAATATTGGAATATTTTTGGATTGGAATTTAGGAAGGGACTGTCAATCAGTGGCCCTTGTTGTTCGAGCCGGTAGGTCCGAAAAAGGTGGCCTCAAAGAGGCATTTATGCACCTTACCACCTAAGATCGTCTGGTTTGGGATGATATTTCTGAAAGCTCGTTACACGGACAACATCGAAAGTCATGGATAGTTCTTTTATGGCCTTTAGAATCTAAATGAGTACGTAAACTTCATTTTTGCCAGAAAATTTGTAATCAAGGGTTCTTTAGAAAGTCATGAATTCCAAAGGATATTCTGGTTATGTTTGCAAAAACTATTTCAATCTAACTCTCGTGACAATAAGCTTTGAAATTGAACACGTTCAAAAATGTTTGAGTCTTAGTTAAAATATGTTAAAAAAAACTCTCTTGCTTAGGGACAAGCAAGGCACAAGTGTAGGGTGTTTGACCAACGCCTCGTAATATCAAGTATTTTAGTCGTTGTTAGGCCCTATTCTTGGTGAAATTATATCATATATACATTGGTATTTCTCACTTTTTGTGCTAGTGCTTGTTTTCAAACAAATGTTATAATCAGGGACTAAATGCGGACAATTGAAGAAGTTTTGAGGATAAAGCAACATTCAGTCGAATGAATACGCGCGCCACGGGAATGAAGCCATGCTCGACGCGCCACGTGAAATGTAAGGCAGTGAAGAGAACTCAAATGGCGAAAAAACGGGTATAAGGCTCTACGCGCGACGCAACTAGAGGCCTTACGCGTCGCTGGATCTAATTTTCCACAAGTATAAATAGAGGCTTTTAGGTCGAATTTTGGAGGCAAATATCAGACCCTAAGTTGGACTTACGGCAAATTTGAGTCAAGTTTCGAGATTCCAGCAACCCTTTGGGTATTTTTATGTTTTCACTTTAATTTTAGTATTAGTTTAGTTGTTTTAGCTCTTAGCTTGGTGTTTCTAGAGTGTGATAGCCAGTAGAAGTAGGTTAAAGCTCTTTAATTTCGTGTTTGAATGTTTTGGATCTTCTGGATTTGAGTTTAATACAGTTAATCATTCGGTTCATGTTTTATTGCACTTTTTACCTTTCATTTGTCTTTGGATGCTTTTGAATGATTTTGGATTGTGTTTATTGTTTATGATTTCTGAATATAACGTCTGATTTCAGTAAGCAATCTAGGGTTAAACTTTAATTTAGTTTCATTTAGTTTATGTTTGGTTTTGATCTTGGATTTGAGATTTCTGTGTGTTTAGGAAAAGTGGAAGTTAGTCCCTTTGGCTGTAGCGTGACACTACAGTTGGTAAGCTATCGTCTTGTCTTGACCACCAAATTCCCGTGGATCGACCCTTACTACCACTGTACTAGTGTGTGTAAGGTTTTATTTTCTTATTTTTGACCGCACGGCGACCTAGGCGTGTCAAAACCTGCCTTTGGTTTATGAACAAAGTAGCTTTATACTACCAATTAGATACTTTGAATATGATAAATATATCAATTAATCAATTCAATTTTATAAATAATGAATATGATAATTACAATCATATATATGGATTTTTTAATATATTGATAATATTATAATTATTAGGGTCCAGCACGTTCTGATTGAGTGTGGTTATTGACTAAAGCCGAACTATAATTGGAAAATGCGGTTTTTCCTTAAAAAACATGCAGTACGTTGCGTTCTTTTTTTATGCGGTTTGTATGCGGTGCAATTCGGTTATTTTATATATACAAATCACACCGTACCAAAAATTTTCAGGTTTTGCAAAATCATAAACTGCACCGTCGATTTTTGTTTTGGTTTCGGTTTATGAGGTTTTTCGGATATTTTATATATGATGCGTCCTATTTTTTTTTTCAATGAAATTATTACAAAAGACTGTGTTGCTGCATAGATCACATCATACATATATCGAATAAATTTGTATGCACAATATTTAAGTTCTAATCGTAATTTTTATAATCCCAAAGAAGTAATAGATGTTTTATTTATTGCAAATCTTGGACGTATATCACGTATAATATATATATATATATATATATATATATATATATATATATATATATATATATATATATATATATATATATATATATATATATATATATATATATATATATATATATATATATATATATATATATATATATATATATATATATCGTACAAAAATCAATGCTATTCTATTCATATAGGGAAGCTTATGTTTTATTGTTAGGCAATTTATGATCGTATACTCAACTCCAGGTTGGAGGGTTAATAGCACTTTTTATGATATTAATTCTATATGGTACAATATAGAATATATATGTAAAATAAATTCTTGATAATATGAAAAAACCACGGTGATATATTATCGATATACCACTGCGATAACCGTTATATTAAATAAACGACAACCGCTATATAATTTTTTATCGTGATAACTGCATAGATCTTATGTGGGCTTTGAAATAAGTTACGTGAGTTGTTCAAATGATGTGATTTACCATTTTTTTATAAAATTCTGAACCTCTAAAAATATATTTGGCCTAAATCAAATGATCAAATTAATATAATAGATTTTTCGCGGGAAAATCTAAGCAGTGGGTTTTTTGATAACCTACCCTAAGTAGGTTGGGTCTTCTTTGTTTTTTGCACAATCTCTTTCGTCATTTATTCAGATTTCATATATATGATTCTATATACTACCCTCTTCCAGATATTTAGGTTGTTTCTTGGCTCGATCATGATCATTTTTGTTTCATCCTCCCAATCTTTGTGTTATTTGTTAAAAATGTTATTGATATATTATACAAAACTTTCATATCTTTGTAGATTAAAGATTTCTCACATGTCTCAACACATGTATAAGATGGATTTAATGCGTTACAGCTCAATGCTATTTATGATTTTGCCAGCCGTTAGATTGGATTGACAAATAATGATAATACATGGGTTCTCATCATGTCCGGGTAAGCTTGCTTGTCTACACTATACGCTAAGTGGCCCATCCTAGCAAGGTTCATTAAGCATTCAATGAACTCCTGTGGAAATGAAGAACCAATTGTTTGGCTTTCTTTATTCAGCTTCTTCCATGTCTCCAAGATTAATACTTCTATATGTTCTCTTGCTTCCGCTTCGGTGGCACCAGTCTCTTGCATATGGCACTGGATAGATTTTGGAACATCTCCCGTCTCTAGCTCATCCTAAAACAAAGTGACGTTTATGTATGCGCATAATCTTGTGCACACACCCTCGTGCATATAAAAATACTCCCTTATTATGTGATTAACAAATTTCATGAAATGAAGTGCAACATGTAATGATAAATAAATCACTAATAAAGTAGCATAACAAATTTACCGATGATGTAGCCAAGTCATTAGTGAGTCGCACGATTACAGATGCATGGCAAATTATGTTTTCAGCTCTTCTTATTTGTTGCAAGTCATCTTGGGTAACACTAGTTAAAGTTAAAAAATAAGCATGCATGGCGACTACGCCAACTCCTATTGATATATATGCATTGTCGATGAACTCCTTCAAAGTTGGAGTATATCCATCATTGTACCATTTTGCTTCTACTAGGTAAGAGTTGCATAAATCCTGCCACTACAATGTCAAAATTAAGATTATGTACACTTCAAACAATCAGAAATATATATATATATATATATATATATATATATATATATATATATATATATATATATATATATATATATATATATATATATTTCTGATTGTTTGAAGTGTACATAATCTTAATTTTGACATTGTAGTGGCAGGATTTATGCAACTC